>CAUYQG010052039.1:0-13215 GCA_963574415.1 Tarsius wallacei
CTTCTGATATTTGCTCTACCTTCTGTCCTTCCCTGAGCTGGGCCTCTGGTTTTGTTAATTATGAAATAGGACTGATAGTGGAGCATTTTGCTATTTCTTTAAAATTTTGAGCACTTACTAAGGGGTGGGTAGGGACTGCAAGGATTCAGAACTTACTCTCAGGTCACTCTTGCTATCTAGTGTATGGGTCATCTGAAACTAGCTCTTCATCTCCACACAATATAAACTTACAGTGGATATTTTTGTATAGACCCTGAGCTCAAGATAGAGTGCAAGAGAGAAGAGAGAGGGAAGAAATAGAGAAAAAAGAGAAAGAAGAAGAAATAGAACTTTTTTTAAAAAAACCATAGAAAGAACAGAGAGAAAAAAGAGAAAGCCAACCATCCAATAAACAAAGCAAATGAATGAGACAAACAAACAAGAAAAAGAAAGAAAAAAAAAACAGGAAACCAAACCCAAAAAACCCACTGGGATTTCTCAGACTTAGTATATCTCTTTGAGATGGGGGATACTTCCTCTTGTGATTGGTTCTATGATTGCAAGTCTGTTGCTGCTGATTCCCTCTTCACTGTTGAAACTTGAGATATTAGAATCTTCACCCCTTGCTGCCTGCAATTGATAACTGGCATGTGCCTGCCAGGAGGTGGAAGGAGGGGTGACTTGACTCAGCATCTCCCAGGCTCTCTCCCGCTTCCTTCCTCTTTCAGCATGGTCGTAGCTCCCATGGCATCCAGTTTGTGGTGGGTGAATGAGGTCTCTACCCTGTCCTCCTGATCTCTTTTGCTCATTACTAGAGGTGAGGGTAAGAGGCCAGCTAGGCACTCACCAGCCTCCTTCTCGGTTGGATCCACTATATGTGTCTTTCACCCAGCAGCTGGCTCAGGACTGGGGATGAGAGAGTGAATTGTCTGGGGCTCTGCATTACCTGTCAGGGCTTGCACACTGGATGCAAGCTTCTCTAGGCTTATGGAGAGCATTCCCAAAGCAATGCAGAGATCACCCCCTGGTCTTAAGATACTGGTCTGCTTTTCTATAGAGGCCAACCTGGAGTACTTCTCTGCCCAGGCTTTAGACTGACTGTTTTGTTCCTCTATAGCTACTGTTCCTGCTGCCACCTGGGGTCGGCAAAAATAGCTGCTTTCCCAGTAAGCATCATAGTCTGCAGATCTCAGGTCCTGGTGGTGGGATCTTGCAGCCTAGCCTGGTGCTGGAGGTGGTCACAGTGAACCCAGGTATTGATTACTGCTTACCATCATTTTTTGGGGACTCTGCCTCTGACTTCCTTGCTGCACTCCCTCCATGTCTCTCACTGCTAGTGTTGGACCTGGCCCTGTGGTGGGGGGGGCATTCTGGCATTGGCAGTCGCTATGGCATCTTCTTCCCTGGAATGGCTTTGTTGACTTTAAAAAAGCAACATTGAGCTTCTGCACCCTGGGAAGTGCTAGGATCCAAGTAGAATGGTTGCGATGTCAGCCGCTTCACCAGGAGAGTCCTGGTCACTTGCTCCCAAATCCGCTTAGTCAGCTATTCGCATGTCCACTTGCACACAGACATGCATGCTTATCTGTCCACACACTCACTCACTCACTCAGGGACTCACACAGTTCAACTGGCTCTGCTCCATCTTCCCAGGATTCTCTGTAAAGCCCTTTCAGTACTGTTTTGTATTAAGTGAGAATTTCTGAGAAAAACTCGGATGCTAGTGTACATTTTAAGTACACTGTAATTGTGTGAACAATATACATCCTTAGCAATGAAAAGTACTGTGTTTTTAAGACTTATGTTTCCATTATCATCACAGATAACAAAATAGAAAACCATGTTATCTCATTTTTAACTCTTCAGTTATCACCAGTTTCCTTGCTTATTGAGATGAAGCAAAAGTTGCTGCAGTATTCAAAAATTAACATGCAGGCTTTGTTATTTTTGTTTGTTTGTTCATTTGTTTTAAAAGACCACATAGCAAGTTCTTGCTTCTGGTAATGCTGAAGTAGCTTGATAAAACTAACCCTGCTACTACTGTTAGAACTACTACTACTACTACTAATAATAATAACTGTGAACACAATATTAAAGCAGTTATTGGAGGCAACTTAAATTAGACAGAATTGGAGAACATATGACTTAAAATATTCATATTTATTATATCTTTTTCTCCTTTGGGGCATTCTTCTATCTCCACAACAAAACAAAGATGATATTCAAGGACAAAGTTGTAGATTTACTGGGTTGAAGCATCAGAATTCAGGTTTCAGGACTGTCACAGAGGGTAGAAAATGAAAGGGCCAGTTAGTATCTCAGAAAAGGAGGATCATTGACAAGTAAGCCTAAAATCTTCGTACAAGCTCTCCATGCACAAGTGAGCTGTGAAAAGACAGGATGCTGAGAGGAAAGACATAGAGAAGGGTGAAGGCACTGAACAAGAATGTTGTCAACTTCCTTCCAGAGGAGACTGAGTGTGGAGTTGAATCCCTCCAAGTTAGAGAAGTCTGGTAAACACCCTCGGAGTTTCATGAATGTTTTCAGAAGGGTCCTACCTAGGAACATGCCTTATACATGCTGGCTTATTTTAAATTGATCCACCTAACAAAACCTAAAACTAAGTTTACACAGATGAAGACCTGAAAACAAATGTCTACTAGAAAAGGATTCACCATTCTTCAGAGGGAAATAACAGAATTCAGTGTCTCTGGGATACAGTCACATACCACATAATGATTCAGTCAGTGATGGACTACATACATGACAGTGATCCCATACATTTATCATGGAGCTAAAAATCTCAGTCACTTGGTGGCATAATGGCTGCTCTAACATCATAGTGCAATGTGTAATTCATATGTATGTTGTGGTGCTGATGTAAATAAACACTGCACTGCCATCTGTACAAAAATATAGTACAAGCAATCATGCATTGTACATAATAATCATAAATAACTGTGTTACTGGTTTGTGTATTTACTATACTTTACTTTTTATTGTTATTTTAGAGTTCTTCTCCTTGTTAAAAATATGTTAACTGTAAAACAACCTCAAAGTCTTTCAGAAGATATTACAGAAGAAGGCATTGTTATCATGGAGATGACAGCTCCATGCCTGTTACTGCCCCAGAGGCTTTCCAGTGGAACAAGATGTGGAGGTAGAAACAGTAATCTTGGGTCATATGGAAGGTCAATTTCTAGTTCTTTCAGAAATCGCCACACTGTCTTCCAAAGGAAAACTGCTAGGGTAGGTAGGGGCATACCTCATCAACAAGGGTACCTGCATAATCAATGTTTGTATACCTAACCCTGAATTGTATCCCACATCTTTATAATACAAAAAATATTTTTAAAAAAGAAGATTAAAAAAAAGAAAAGAAACAGTGATATTGATTATCCTGACCCTGGGAAGGCCCAGGCTAATATGTGTGTTTGTTTCTTCATTTTTAACAAAAATGTTTAAAGGAAAAAAATAAATAAAATTTTAAAAAGCTTGTAGACTAAGGGTATGAAGAAATAAAATATTTTCTTATACCTGCACCATGTGTTTGTGTTTTAAGCTCAGTGGTATTACAAAGGAGTCAAAAAGTTTTTTCTAAAAATACACTTCATGACCCAGCAATTCTATTCTCATGGTATTTATCCATGAGAAAGAAAAGCATTTATCCACACAAACATTTGAATATGAATGTTTATGGCAGCTGTAAATGTAATAGCTCAAACTGTAAACAACCTAGATGTCTATTAAAAGCTGAATGGATAAATATTGTGACATTGTTGCACAAGAGAATGCTATTCAACATTAAAGGGAATGAATGACCAATATACAATATGTATGAAATAGATGAATCTCAAAAATGTCATCTTACATCAAAGAAGCTAAACATGAAAAGTTTTAATGTTTAATTTCACTTAACAAGACAAACTAATACCTAGTGATAGAAATCAGAACATTGTTTACCCTTAATGGAGGGGAGGTGATTGAATAAGGATAACAGGGAATTTTATAGGGTAAGGGAAATGAATATATCACTGGAGTAACAGTAACACGTGTATGTGTATACTCGAAATTCACTTAACCGTTCTAATTCATTTAACTGTTTGTAATGAATTTATGCATCTTATTTTATAAAATATACACTTAAATGAAAATAATAAAGAGAAAAGTAAATTAAAGGTCAATACCAATGGGGGCATAACCAAGGTTCAGTGTAAATGAAACAATTTAAATTTCCATAATCACTCTTGAACTTGTGGGTTAGAAAAAATGGTGCCAATGCTTTAAGAAGAGCACATTGAAGAGGGTTACAAAACCTTGTGAAAGTGGCCCAGGAGAATTGCCTCCCAGGATATGGAATAAACCAGGAGTCTTTGAAACACTATTATTAGAGAAATGGGGAGGATCATGAGAAAAGGAGACAGAGTGAAAATGGGAAAATGTTTTCAAATTATTCCCAGAACACTGGAAGCAGGTTCTAGAAATTGTGATTGGTGATTTTTATTTTTAGCCAAGGAAAAATTCTAGAATGAACTGCCAAATTAGCCGGGCATGGTAGCGTGCATCTGTAGTTCCAGCTACTTGGAAGGCTGAGGCAGAAGGATCACCAGAGCCCAGCAGGTTGAGGCTGTCGTGGCCGAGAGCTGCCACTGCACTCCAGTCTGGATGACAGAGTGAGACTCCAACTTAAAAAAAAAAAAAGAATGAACTGCCAAACACATCAGGTGGATTGCATACTGCACAGGAGAACATAGTTTATAATCCCACAGACTCCACAATGTGTTATTGTAAGTACACATTTATAATTTTTATGATAAATTTGATAATATCTGAAAAAATAAAAGATAAAAAAGTTCTGCTTCTAGAATATGTTCCCACAGAACCAGTTCCCTAAGTTTTGCACAAACATATGTACAGGGATACATACTGGAGTATTTTTGGAAGTGGCAAAATGTTATAAATAATTTAAAAATCATAAGTGATCCATCAGCATTATTGTCACAAACAGATTGCCCTCTCAAATTATGTAAGTTGAGAAGAATTGGTGAAGAAACAATTTGAGTATGTGTGTTGACAAGGTGTAAGCAAGGTATAGGGAAAGTGTTGCTACTGATAGAGAAAGCAGTACAAAGTAATTTGCAGTTATCCATTAACACAAATTAAAGTATGAAGAGTTAAAAGGGCTTTATTATTTTGAGATATGTTTCTTCTATGCCTATATTGTTGAAGGTTTTCATCATAAAGGATACTGGATTGTTATCAAATGCTCTTTCTGTGTCTTTTGAAATGATCATAAAATTTTGTTTCTGATCCTGTTTATGTGGTGAATCGCATTTATTGACTTTTGTGGGTTGAACAATCCTTGCCTCCCTGGGATGAAAACCTACTTAATCATGGTAAATTATTTTTTGAGGGACTGTTGGATTTGGTTTGCTAGTATTTTGCTCATAATTTTGCATCTATATTCTTCAGGGATGTTGATCTATGGTTTTTGTTTGTGGCAGGAGAATTTTGATTACTAATGCAATCATGCTATTCATTATTAGTCTGTAAAGGATTTCTATTTCTTATTCAATGTTAGGTGGCTATATGATTCCAGAAATTTACCAATTTTCTCTAGATTGTCTATTTGCATACAGGTATTAATAATAATCTCAGATGGTCTTTTGTATTTTTGTGATATCAGTTGAATTGACTTCATTATCATTTCTGATTAAGATAATTTGAACTTTATATAACAGACCCACAGTCAACATCATACTGAAAAGGGAAAAGTTGAAAGCATTCCTCCTCAGAACTAGAACAAGGCAAGGTTGCGCACTTTCATTACTTTTTTCAACATATTACTGGAAGTCCTAGCCAGAGCAATAAGGCAAGGTAATTTTTTTTTTTAAAAAAGGAATCCAAATTGGAAAAGAAGAAATCAAATTATTCACGTTTGCTGATGATATGATTTTACATATAAAAAATGCTAAAGACTCTTCCAAAAGACTCCTCGACTTAGTAAATAAATTCAGTAAAGTTTTGTTTTACAAAGTCAACACACAAAAATATTAGCACAATTTTTTTTTTGAGTTGGAGTCTCACTCTGTCACCCAGACTGGAGTGCAGTGGCCGCTCCCGGCCACCACAGCCTCGACCTGCTGGGCTCAGGTGATCCTTCCCACTCAGCCTTCCAAGTAGCTGGAATTACAGGCATGCGCTACCACACCCAGCTATTTTTTTTGATTTATTGTAGGGATGAGGTCTCGCCAAGTTGCCCAGGCGGGTCTCCAACCCTGGGGCTCAGGCAATCCATTCACCTCCGCCTCCCAAGGCATGGGATTACAGGCTGAGCCACCGAGCCCAGCTTAGTAGCACAATTATGCCCTTAACATTTGACTTTGAGTTTGATTGAGCAAACAAACAAAACAGACAAACAAAAACACCAGCAACAGAATGGAGAATGAACAAGTGTTGCTCTTCCCTGTCTTAAGAATTGTCTTTGGCTGGCTATATCATTTGGCCAAAATCCTGGCTTCAGTGATGGTGGCTCTCTCCTTTTCTTCTTTGGCAATGCTTCTCCCCAGATATAACCACGTTAAGAATCAAATGAACCACTCAATCCCATTTGCAATAGCTGACAAAAATTAAATACCTAGAGATATATTTAACCAAGGAGATGAAAAACCTCTACAAGGTGACCTATAAAACACTGGTGAAAGAAATTGTAGAGGACATAAACAAATGAAGAAACACACCATGTTCATGTATTGGAAGAATCAACTTTGTTAAAATGACGGTATTACCCAAAGTAATCCACACATTCAACATGATACCTATCAAACTACCAATATCATTTTTCACAGAATTAAGAGAAAAAGTCTAAAATTCATATGGAATAACAATTGAAACAGTTCAAACAACCAAAGCAATCCTAAGCAAAAAAGAGCAAAGTTGAAGGCATTGCTTTACCCAGTACTACAATCCTATAATAACTAAAACAACATGGTAGTAGTACAGGAACAGACACATGGACCACTGGACAGAAGAGGACATTCATAAATAAACCCAAATATCTACAAAACTGATTTTTGACAAAGCAGACAAAAATATAAGCTGGAAAAGACACTTGTTTCAACAAATGGTGCTGCAAAAATTGGATAGCTACGTGTAGAAGAATGACATGTGATCCCTATCTCTCACCTTTTACAAAAATTAATTGAAGGTGGAATAAAGACCTAAAAGTCAGACCTAAAATCATAAATATTCTAGAAGAAAAGAGAGGAAAAAATATTCTGGATGTTGACCAAGGCAAATAATTTATGACTAAGACCTCAAATGCAACAAAAACAAAAATAAATAAGTGGCACTTAATTAAACTAAAAAGCTTCTGCAAATAAAAAAAAATAGTAAAAATCAACACAGTGAATAGGCAGCCTACAGAATGGGAAAAAATATTCACATACTATCCATTCGATAAAGTGCTAATATTCAGAATCTACAAAGAACTCAAATCAGCAGAAAAAGAAACAAAACAAATATCCTCATGAAAAAGTAAGCAAACGACATGAAAAGATGTGTCTTAAAAGGAGATTTACAAATAGTCAATAATCATGTGAAAAATGCCCAACATCACTAATCATCAGGGAATTTTGAATTAAAACTACAATGAAATATAAACTTACACCAGACAGAATGACTATTATTAAAAAATAACAAAATAGATATAGGCATGAATGTGGTAAAAAGGGAATATTTATATACTGTTGGTTGGAATGCAAATTGGTAAAACCTCCATGGAAATCAGTGTGGAGTTTTCTCAAAGAATTAAAGGCAGATATGCTATTTGATCCAGCAACCCCACTACTAGGTATCTCCCCAAAGGAAAAGAGGTCATCATACAAAGAAGACACCTACACTCACATGTTTATTCCTGCACAATGAAGTGGAGTCAGCCTAAATGCCCATCAACTGATCAGTGACCAATTAAAAAATGAATGAATAAAAAATGAAATAACGTCTTTTGTAGCAACTTGGATGGAATCAGAGACCATTATCCTAAGTGAAATAACACAAGAATAAAAAACCAATATCACGTTCTCATCTATAAGTGGAAGGTAATCAAAGTGTCTGCAAAAGTATATAGGAGAGTATGATGGACATCAGAGACTCATCAAGGGGAGGGTGGAAAGGGGAGAAAGGATGGAAAAAATCACCTATTGAGTACAGTGTACACTAATATGGGTGATAGGTACACTTGAAGCACAAACTTCATCACCGTGTAATGCATCTGTGGCCGCAAACACCATTTGTACCCCTAAAGCAATAGAAATAAATAAACAATAAATACATTTAAAAGGAGAGGAGCAGTGAGTCAGGCACAGTGGCACATGGCTGTAGATCCAGTGATTCAAGAGGCTGAGACAGAAGGTTTGAGGTCAAAAGCTCAAGGCTTTAGTGCACCATAATTGCACCTGTGGAGAAACCCAACAAACACTATCTCTGCCAGGTAGTCAAAGTCATCATCAACTATCATGAATCGTGTTGATAGTATGTATCCTCTATATGATGTATTCTTCCTTTCAATAATGCAGAGCAATTGAATATTATCCTCTAAATTCAATTTATGTCCTAAGAGGTGCAGAAAGAATCATCTTATTAATACTGAGTTGCAATATGAAATGAGTTAAATATTTTCCATACATGTTTAAACACCAGAAAAACAGGAAACGGGTTTTGAAAAATAACAAATTAGGCTGTCTACAGCAATAAGATATAGTGATTTTTTAAATGCATTCCTGAAAGTGAATATCTGGAGAGTGGTTTGGTATGTACACTTGCTATTTCTCTGAAATCAAACCTTGAAAATATGATAGGATTAGAATTGCCTTTAAAAATAAATTTTGAAAGTTTTGATAAAATGGAGGCATGAGGGGAAAAAAAAGCCATGATCGCTAGACCTCATAAAACTTCAATAAGGACATTTTTGTTACCTCATTTAATTTTTACACAGACTTACTGATCTTGTGGATGAGAGAAATGTAAAGGTAACCAATTTGACAGCTTCTCAAGATGTCATCAAAGACAAACTGGAGAAGTATGTTTTAGATGATCATACACCTATAAATACTTGGACTCCACATCTGCATGATGTCTGTAGCAGCATGCTTTGTGTGCTGTCCTCTGCCCTATTTTGAACATTTTTATACTAGTGACTTTGATCAAGTTATTATTAAATCACGTGCTGAGGACACAGTACCAAGCAAAATAGGTAATCTAGCAACCAAGAGAAGAGGAAAAAAATACCCGTAAGCATTCTCACATTCAGAACATCATTGTATATAAATAAATATGAGGTTCCAAAATTGAGATAAAAGCAAAATTATTTACATACCCACATATGCAGAATCAAGAAAAGAAAGCTTAGCAGCCGGGCTCGGTGGCTCAGCCTGTAATCCCGCGCATTTGGGAGGCTGAGGTGAGTGGATTGCCTGAGCCCGCGGGCTCGAGACCCGCCTGGGCAACTTGGCGAGACCTCATCTCTACAATAAATTTTAAAAATCAGCCGGGCGTGGTAGCACGCACCTGTAGTTCCAGCTCCTTGGAAGGCTGAGGCGGAAGGATCGCCGGAGCCCAGTAGGTCGAGGCTGCGGTGGCCGGGAGCGGCCACTGCACTCCAGTCTGGGCAACAGTGCTACTCAATCTTACCACTATTCTCAAAAAAAAAAAAAAGCTTAGCAGAATCTTGTGTTTAACTTGAAAGGACTCAGTAAGCATTAACATTATGATATGGTGCATTACAAAATTCAACTGATTTATACCACAAAATAATAAATATATTCATAAAACAATTTCAAGAAGGCTAGTTAGATTGTGCTGAAACTTTTACCGAGACTTTGGTGTCAGCCCTAAAACCATATCTTGTAGGGACTGGTCAGAAGATTTGTCTTCATGTCAATTGGAAGAAAACCACATGATAGTTTTCCAGTAGTTTGAAACCACATAGAACACAATGTAAGCCTTCTCATGTGGTTCTAGATTTAGGACCACAGATACACAGGGTCTAGAGTCACAGATACACAGACATGGGTTCAATCTCAATACAACGAAATCACATCTGATAGAGAGGTCTGACCAGAATTTGATGACCACCAGAAAAGATACCCTGAAGGATAATGAGCTCTCTATCACTGAATGAAGGTACTCAAACAGAAGACAAGCTTTTGAGAGATAATGTATAGATGAAATTTGAGACACTCATGTTTTCAGATGCTTTTAAACCTGAGGTTCTTTGGTTCCATATATTTTACTCTTTTTTTGTAGAGAAAACTATTGCTTCCTCTGGTTTCCGAATCAGCGCCTCAATGCTGAATTTATATTATTCTGGATTTTTTTAATCCTTACCACATGATAAGCTCCTAGTGTGTGAAGAGCTCTGTTAATAAAATGGCCAGTTTACTGGGCTGCTGAGTTCCTGCCAACCCACAGGTAAAATCATTTTCCGTTTTCAAAGTTCCTTGTGAACTCTTTCTTCTAAGCATACATAAATTTTTATCTGTGCATGTTCCTGCTTCTTGTTTGCTTTTTCTGTTCCTCTTATCTTTTTCTCTTCGGGTGACTTACTTCTGAAGCCTTATTATTTCAGGAACTATTTGCTTCCTATGATTTGCTAAGTTTTATTTTCCAAGTTCTTTTTGAATAACCTGTGATTGACATCCATTCTGCTGATCTTTCTCCTATCATTAGCAATGCCTTTTATTCTCTTATTATAAATCATCTCAGAGAATATGTAGTTTTATCTTTTCATTTTCTTACATTACTCTTTTTATTTTTAAAATTTATTCCCTCTTAAAAACACTTTATATATTTGCTATTATTTAATCCTTACAAAGAGTGTTAAGTATATAAGTATTAATTTATGAATGCAAAATTTTTTATTGTGTCTAGCTCATTGCTTTAATCATACAAGATACTTTTTTTGTGTGTATTTCTCTCCTGCCGACCATTATTTCTTCCTGTAGGAAAAAAGATATTCCGCTTATTGATATTTAATAACTACCAGAAAAGATGCACTGTGAATTTTATTCCAATAATGCATACATAATCATTCAAGGGAAGATGGTATGATCCATTCAAAACCAATTTTACTCTTGGCCAGTCAAGCAAATGGAGATTCCAAAGGAATATACAAAGAGACATGATATTTGAACTAGTTTTAAGTCATATTTTTAAATCATATCGTGTCCATAGGATTGGCGTCGCATGGGATGGTCTGAATTGGCTTTGAAATTTATATAATTTGCCCTCAGCTCCTAAGTGGACCTAGGGCCAATATTTTAAACTCCGGATGCCTTTTATGGTCATAAGGAAGCTAGTTCTCTTCTGCAGGGACTCGTTCCTCTATCTAGGACACTAAAGATTCAGAAACCCTGATTTTTAGAGATATCAGCTTTAACAAGGTTGTCTGCAGTGCCAACCAAAGATTACTTCTCAGTTAATCTCCTAAGAGATACAGAAAGAGTCATCTTATTAGTATTGAGTTGTAACATGAAATGAGTTAAATATATTCCATACATGTTTAAGTTCCAGAAAAACAGGAAACAGGTTTAGAAAGATATCTTACTGCTATATCAACAGCAATAAGATATAGTGATTTTTAATGCATTCCTAAAAGTGAATATCTAGAGAGTGGTTTGGTATGTACACTTGCTATTTCTCTGAAATCAAACGTTGAAAATATGACAGGATTAGGATTACCTTTAAAAATAAATTTTGGACGTTTTGATAGATAAATGGAATCCAAATCAAGACTCTGGCTCTGATAGAGCAAGTGTGGGAGACAGACTTGGCCATGGTGATGGATGAGAAAGTGAATTATGGCCAGGAAATGACCCACTTCAGACCTATGAGGTGGGTGGGCTAGTGAGTTTCCCCACAAAATGCTTCTGCCTTTCCTTTCTGCCTCTATCCAAGATTTGGATTGCTTTGTCTAAGGTTTTTTCATCGTGATGTACTAACAAGTTAAAATTGAATCTTACAAATTTTCCAAAAGCATACCATCTCTAGTTCAGAAAAGTAACAAACAAAATAAATAGAAACTTTCCTCAGTTTGTAGGTTTTTGCGCTGGTTTTACTTATTTGTTTAGGGTTGTTGCTTTTGGAAATGATCCAGTAGAGAACTTTCTAGAATATTACTTGATAATCCTCAACTTGGCAAAAATGTTAGTAGGATATTGCTGACTAATAGCCTTCAAATAAAATCCTGTGAGGATTTAATAGTAAAATGAATATTCATAATATCTTTATGCTCTCCACGGGTATTCTCGTTGCCTGTTTTTTAGCTAAGCAACTAATAAAAGGAGATTTTCCAAGAAAGGTAATTAAACAGAGACCATAATTACAATATTTAGAAATTATTTAATCATTTAAAATATTTTAAAGTTAGCTATATCAAAAGTTGTGCTTTTACTTTTATAAATTATTATAAGTAGGATAATAATTCAGAAAAGTATTCCAGAACATTGCTGTAGGCTGACATGAATCTGGAGGGAAGTCTTTCTAAGTTTGAAATTTATCTGCATGATCACATACATTCAGGAGCCCTCAGGATTGTGAATAATTTTATAGTCTTAATTTCCACCACTTCCTTCATTTTGTTCTTAACATATTGTTCTTGTAGTCATTATCTGCTTTCCTAATTGGTTTTGCACATTGCTGCCCTGGATGCTACTAGTAGACAATTTCCTGGCTGGATCACCTTCATTTTCTGCCCCCATCCTAACTTTATAACCTTCCTGCAAGTTCCAGTTCAAACCTAATTTCCTGCTTTTAGTCTTCTTAGACCTGAGCCAAGCATAGGATATATCCACTTTTTAACATTAACACATTTGCTGATGATCTCACTGATTTTACATCATAGATGTACCATCTTCAGCCTAATTTGAATTGCTGACTTTTTAAAAATTTAGTTTTCCACTGGCTGATCACATGCAGAAGATTGAAACAGGACCCCTACCTATCACCATACACAAAAATTAACTCAAAATGGATCAAAGATCTAAATGTAAAACTTCAAACTATAAGAATCTTAGAAAACACAGGAGATATCCTTATGGAAATTGGAACTGGAAACCAATTCCTATTCAGAGCCCTAAATGCCCATACCTTAAGAAATAAGACAGACAAGTGGGACCTCATCAAACTGACAAGCTTCTGCAAAGCAAAAGAAACCATCAAGAGAGCAAGGAGACAGTT
>CAUYQG010052040.1:0-13712 GCA_963574415.1 Tarsius wallacei
AGTGCAGTGGCCGCTCCCGGCCACCGCAGCCTCGACCTGCTGGGCTCCGGCAATCCTTCCACCTCAGCCTTCCAAGTAGCTGGAACTACAGGCGCGCGCTACCACGCCCGGCTAATTTTTTGATTTATTGTAGAGATGAGGCCCAGGCGGGTCTCGAACCCGCGGGCGCAGGCAATCCACTCACCTCAGCCTCCCAAAGGCGCGGGATTACAGGCTGAGCCACCGAGCCCGGCGAAATAACTTTTAATTAAAGATAGTATTTGATCCAGCATAAGTTTGTGTGGTATGGACATAGCACTGTATGAGTTCTGAGATACAAGAAGAATTCAAGGGGAAAGTAGACTGGGGATGTTGATTTTGGAATCCCCAGCGTAGAGGCGAAAGCTGACACCCTGATGGAAAAGAATTGAGAGTTGTAGGCCTGGGTCATAGATCGGGTGGGGAGGTTGCAAGAAGAGCCGCCTAAGAGAGACATGAAAGTGGTCAGAGATGAAAGAACCAGAACACAGTGTCACCTCACAGAAACAGAAACCAAGGGAAGAATTTCCAAAGAAGGGTGCAATCACTGTCGGCAAATGTAACAAGTTGAGATGGTGCGATGAATGAATACAATTGCATCTAGCCGGAAAGGTGGTTCTTTACTAGAACAGGAGGCAAACTATGGCCCAAGAGCCAAATCTGACCCACTGCCTATTTCTGTAAATAAAGTTTTATTAGAACACAGTTATACCCATTTGTTTATGGATTATCTGTGGCTGTTTTCACACTACATACAATGGCAGAGTTGTTGCAACAGAAGCTGTGCGGCCCACAAGTCCTAAAATATTTTCTCTCTAGCCCTGTGTAGAAAATGTGTGTCGACACCTAGTCTATGTGAACTATAAAATATTCAACTCAAGCCATGTATTGGGATCCTGAGAGATAGCAAAGAAAACTGATGCAACTTTACCTCACAGCTGAGCTGGTTTGGATTCAGAATTGTTCCCAAGGTGATTATGATATAGCCAAAGAAGGCTAATCTGATTGGTGACCAAATTCTATTAACTCTCCATGATGTCCCTTCCCTTTGACTGAAACGGACACTACCCTGTGGAAACCTTAGTCACCTATCTCCTGGACTGTTGCAGTAGCCTTCTCACTGGTCAGAGAAGGGTCTGCATAATTCTTTTAGCTCTTAATGCCTGATCTGGGAAACCCACAGACCCGTGGCTCCCTCTTTAGCCAGTCTTCGGCATTATTTAGCTGGAGACTACTGCCCTATTCCAAGAAGAATACCTCCATAGCTGATTTCAGCCTGAGTCAGATTTAATCAAGCCACGTTTTTTAAATTATAGTACAGATATTAGGAAGTTTTCTTGAAAAGGTGCTGATTTTTTTGGTATAGCACTGCCTGGTCTCTGAAGCAGCTAACCAGTTAACCCTAGGACTTATCTGACTGACTTAGGGTTAAGAACAGAGGTCAACAGAGTATGCTAGTATTTCCCAAAGTGGGTTTAAAACAACAGCAACAACCTGTTACCCTGAAATGATCCATAAAATAGATCTTTGTGGTTAAATAAATATGAAAAACTTGGAATACTAAAGCCTTTCTTTTGAAGTTTCCCAGTGCACGTTAATATATTAAAGGGTCTTAGGAATTCCCATAGTAGACTGGGCACAGTGGCTCATGCCTGTAATCCCAGCACTTTGGGAGGTGGAGGTGAGAGGATTGCCTGAGCCCAGGAGTTCGAGACCAGCCTGGGCAACTTGGTGAGACCTTGTCTCTACAATAAATAAATAAATAATTATCCAGAGGTGGTGGCACATGCCTGTACTTCCAGCTACTTGGAAGGCTGAGGTGGAAGGATCGCAGGTCAAGGCTGTGGTGGCCGTGAGCATGCTACTGCACTCCAGCCTGGGCGACAGAGTGAGACTCCTACTATTAAAAATATATATATTTCTATAGTAACACTATCTGCATAGCTTTGTTTAAACTGGTGGCACAAACATATTTGGCTAAGGAACTATCTTAAGAAGCACCAATTAACATTTTGAGGATACTGGGAAATAAAGGAAAGGGGTTAGAGCATGAAGTCTTGAGCGGGACTACAGGCCAAAAAGACTGACCCAAAAGGTACAGTTAGGACTTCATAGTGTGTCCTCTATGCCCAGGGAGCTGTTCTGGGTGTTGTAGGGGACATATGAAGATGAGCAAGAGATAAGTTATGCACCCAAGGGGCTCAGAGGCAAGGGTATTGCAGGTCATTCTGAAGTCTAGTCTAGACTCCCAGCTTCACCCCATCTCTCCCAGCTGGCCTGCTAATCTGCCAAGACCCAACAAACACAGGTTATATAATTGCAGTCTTTTTCAGTAAATGTGTAATTAAACCTTGATTTAATTTTGATACCTGGGTAATAGTTTACCACCAATAAATTCCGAAATCAGAAGAAACTATTTGTCAAGCCATGTACCTCAATATTTGGTTCAGAAAGTAGGGTTCCCATAACTACACAAGTCATCTTTTCTTAGCTACCATCCTCTTGGAAGTGTACCTGCCTCCTTCCTTCCTGTGTCTTCATGTTTCTTCTCATCTGTCCTGCAGCCTCTGGTGCTGTTGATGGAGTGGCCTGAAGCCACCAACTTTGCCTGCTTGATTGCGGGATACTGCCGCCTCCTGCTGGATTCCAGGAAGATGGTCTTCTCCAGGCCTGCCAGCCAGCCACTTCCACCTCCAATGATCAAGGCAGGTAGGGCTCAGCCTCGGTCTTTGGTGTGCTGGAGGCCCTTTGGACCCTGGAGATATGGAGGGAGGAGGTTCACTGCTCACCCCATTCCAACAGTGCCTGGCTTACTAGTAGCCAGCACTGTACCACTGCATCCTACCTGATACTTCCCAGTGGGAAAGACAGGTGGCCTTCACATGCACCTGTTTCACAAAGGATGCCTATGACAACACATAGTGATTGAGTCTGTGAATGAACGTATGATAAAAATAGTAAAAAAGTGAAAATAGAGCCAATTAAAGAGTCGCACTGGATATAAGACAAAGCTTTAGAGGTACAGAGAACTAGAAGAGATTCACGGGTGTTCTGGCTCAGTTGAAGTGGGGTTGAAAATGAAGAGAAAAACTCCCTTTTTGTTCATCATAGCAGGGATTGACAGAGCTGCCTAAAATAAGAGGCCATGGAAAACTGTGCTGACCCCAAAGAAGGCTTAGAGATAGGAGGGGTGATCACAAAGAACAAATTCAAGTACAGCCCCCAAACAGAAGGCATCCCGGTTAGGCGACTCAGTGCAGCCACTTCTCAGAGCTTTCCTGGTCATGGTGCAACAAGGACCTTGGGGGAAAAAGAAAAGAAAAAAAAAAGAAACCAGCCCAGTGCAGGCACTGTCACCTATAATCACAGCAGGAGGAGGAGAAGGAGAAGGAGGTAACTCAAAAAGAACTAAACCACATGTTAAACCTAATGCTCACATATAGGCAGTAAGTGCTTCCCCATCCCAGCACCCAAGCATTATAAGTGAAGCTGAGACTAACACCCAGTAGTCACCCTCCTCACATGCTGAATACGCTTGACCCACTTGTCCTTGCTGCTTAACCATTTCTCCTCTCGTCAAGGGTGCCTTGGTTTTCCGAGTAATCACATTTAATCTAGATCAAAGTATTTGAGAGTAGAAACACACTCCTGATGGACGACTCAGCACCCAGAGGGCTGTGGAACCCCACACACATCCTCTCATGACATTGTTCACAGGAGTAAATGGTAATCCACCAAACACAGATTTGGGAAAGAATAAGGGCCCCCAAGGCATATGAAGGAGGCTCCATATAGAAAAACAAAGGAAGGAAGGCAGGGGGCGAGTTGCTGCATGAAAAGGCAGCCATACTAGCAAACCTACAGATGACCAAATGATGGAAAGGCCAACATTTGCATTATCACTGTCATCTCTGGTTCTCCTCTTTCTAATTACATCCAGGTGAACTATCTTTTACTGAGCTGGGTAGAGGGGGAGAAAGGGAAAAGGGAAGGCAAAAGGAAGAACCTAGAGCCCAGCCAAGGAACAAATGTGACAGTGAGAGTTGTTTGAGGGCATCCACTTTCAGAAGGCACTGAGGGTGGCTCTGTAGTCCTATCCTGCCTAACAAAGCATTACTGTCATCCGATCAGCATCCTAGCCAATGCTGGCCCCAAATATTCCCCTTGCTCTGAGGATAATGGCATTAAGTGAGGACACAAGCTTCCTGTGAAGTACTGAGCACATTTCATGTTCACTTCCTTATTGCTTTTTTGAAGGCAAATCTGTTTCATTGGATTCTCTATGGGCTAGGCTTGGCTTTGGAACCTGAGCTCCTTGATTCCTGAAGTCTCCCTTGGGCCTGTAGAGTGACAGGGACTCAGACTGCCTCTAGCACAGGGCCTATATGTCCACGCAGGAGTCAGATGAACCACTGTGATGTCCCTGCTGTTTGTGAGGCTTCTCCTTGGGGTGGAAACAGTCAGCTCAGTAGCAGAAACATGGAGAAAGGCTTTGCACTTCCTTCCCCGTCTCTTCTGGCCAGAAGCATGAAAACTTGAGCTTGGCATCCCTTCCCTAGAGGCTTAGTTTGATGCTTGGGCCCAGTTTCTTGGCTTTTTGGACTGTTATATGCTTGTGGTGGATGAGGTGGGGTGGGGTGAGCTTCATGGGTCTGCCTGAGTTCACTGAGCTGCCACTGCCCTAGCAAAGTTACAGGACTGGCGTACATATCTTGTCTTTTTTTTCTTTTTCTTTTTTTTTAACTTTTAAATTTTTTTATTTTAAAATTATGGGGTACAATTCCGGGTTAGGTATACAAATATTCATGTGCGGGTACCCTTGTTGATGAGGTGTGCCTCCACTTCCACAAGCAGATTTCCACTACTGTCAATCCCACTTCCCCGCCGCTCCACCTCCCGTAGTTTCCCACTATAGTCAATCCTTTTCTTATAGTATTACGATAGTTGTTCAAGGTCCACTTATGAGTGAGAACACATGGTACTCAGTTCTTTGTTTCTGTGAAAGATCACTCAGTATTATAGACTCTGGAATATTATACAGCCATATCTTATCTTATGGCCCCTCGGAAGGAGAAGTTACCACCAAGGAGGCCTCAGCTCAGGTTGCAGTGAAGGCAATATCAGTTCCTGCCTGGTCTTGTAGACCTTTAGGACCACAATCCAAAGTTGAGATCAGTTTTCTCCATCATCCCTCACTTTCATCCCAGAACAGAAGCCCCAGCGGTGACTGTTGTTCCTTAACAAAAACCTACAAGGAACAGGATCCTCCCAGCCTAACCTGGGCTTTTTTTCCCCAGGGTCCAAAGCTCCAGCCCACTCAGAGTCTGGTCTCTATGGAAAAGGAGGAAGAGGTCTGGTTAGCTCTGTATTCTTATCAACACCAACAACTGCTGCTGGCTGCCATCTAGTCTAACTCATGGCTCAGCCTACCAGGCCTAAAGGATACTGTTAAACTAGCAACTAGGAAAGGGAAGCATCATTTTCTTTCAAGTCCCAGAAAAAAGGGAGAATGGGGACATGGTAGGGAAGAGATTCCCTCTTGGGCTTTATCAGTAGCTTCACTGAAGTAGGTACTTCACGTATTCACTCAACAAATACTTTCTCAAGCACTCACCATGTGCCATGCACAGGAGATGCAGCTGTGAATAACAGACGTTGCCCTTATGGTTCTTGGCCTCACTTAGCTTGTATCTAGTGGGGGAAATACAGATGATGATTAAAAGGATAATAATACAATTAAGTACCTATTATTGATAATATGGGAAATTCAACAGATAAAACAGAGAAGCACCTGGGTTTGAGGACCCAGAAAAACTCTGAGCTCAGAGAAAAACCCAGACAAATGCCAATTCTGCATCTTTACTGAGGTGGTGGGAAATCCAAAGGAGGCTACCATTTCTCTGTAGCCATGAGCCCCCGTTTCCTGGGGGATTTAGGAAAATAAGGCTTTGGGGGCCCCAGTTGAGGCTTCGGTTGGAAAATCTCACTTCACATTCTCTACCATGTTTAGAAAACAGTTTGGTCTGGTGAATTGAGTATTCTGGTTAATGGGTACTATATATCCTATGCATGCCTTACTGATTTTTATGTAGTTGAACCCCAGCGACATACACAGAGTACTAAAGTTAGACCGAATATAATTGACTTTTTGTGATGATTCAGAAAGAGTTTGAGGTTCTCAAAAGGCCTCTAGGTTGTCATTATGACCAGTGATCATTAGACTATATAATACACCAGGGCCAAGTACTAGAATGCTGGTTGAGTCAATATCATGCTGAATATACGTTTGTGTGTGTATCATATATTTTCAATCATAGCTCCAATTGGATCACTATCCTGTTCTTTGAAAACATTTTTTTCTAAAGTCTATCTTCAGAGTGGCTGAGTACAGAGGGATAGACTTGGGCAACCCCACTGGGAAAAGTTGATGAGCAATTTACAACATATTTGCAATCTAGGAGGCACGCTGTCCCAGCCATCAGCCAGCTGCACCTGGCATTTCTAACCTTCTGTCAGGAGGAGACTTGGGCTTCTCCAGGCATATTTTCTCTTCTGATCTGGAAGTCACAGTACCAAGTGTTGGGCTGGGGATCACCTGGACTTGACAGTTTAGTGTTGGGAGACATTTACATCTTGCAGGGAGAGAAGTCATTCTTAGAACTCCAGCCCTTGCCTGAGAGGCATTATCACCTGCTTATTGGCCATGCCCCGGGAGCCACCTCTGATAGTAGCGTATTGCCAGGCTGCCTACCCTGATTGCTCAGCTGTTGTATGGGTAGTGAGCACCTGGTGCATCCTTAGGACCTGTGGATAATGCCTTGGGGTAGAGAGACATCATGAACTAATAGTTCATACTCCTGACTCGGTGCTCCCATGGAGCACTTATTTTCTAAGTCTCAGAGTTCTGGGTGGAGGGTCATTCAATTGATCCAGAGTTCTCTAGATATAGTAAAGCCCTATAGGGCCTTAACTGAACCCACTCAATATAATTATGCCGGATCTATGTTTAAAGGGATAACATGGTCCATGGAAAACTGCAAGAGCTTGGGATTTGAATTCAGAAAGATAGGTTCCAATTCCTGTTTTGCCATATCTTAGCTGTATGATTATGACTAAATGCCAAGAACTAAGTCCCAGTTTCTTCATCTGTAAAATGAAGTAAATAAATACTACTACCTACCTCATGAGAGATTTGACAAGATTGTGTGAGTAAACCACATAAATGATGTTTGCTCAAAAGATAGTGTTAATCAAATGAGTGCTGTCGTCACCATGCAACAGACAGGACAGTCAAAGAAAATGGCGGAAGCATGGTTGGGCAAACGTCATACTACACATTGTTACCGTAATTCAATTCAACTTCGAAAAGTAACACATAGATAATATCTCTTAAAATGTGTATACATTTTTGGAATCCCTGGTATTTAGTATAGTCACAGGGTTGTAAAACCATCACCACAATCTAATTTTAGAACATTTTTGCTTCCAAAACAAACTCTGTACCCATTAGCGATCACTCTCCATTTCCCACCAAATTACCACCCAGCCCTAAGCAACCACAGATCTACTTGCCATCTCTACAGCTTTGCTTATTCTGGACATTTCATATACATGAAATCATACAATATATGGTCTTGTGTGACTTGCTTTTTCTTTCACCTATCATAATGTGTTCAATGTTCTTCCATGTTATAGCATGTATCAGTACTGCATTCCTTTTTATTGATGAATAATATTCCATTGTGTGGATGCACCACATTTCTTTATCCACTCATCAGCTGATGGACATTTGGGTTGTTTCCACTTTGGCTATTATTAATAATGTTGTTATAAACATTCATGTACAAGTTTTTGTAGGGACATATGTTTTCCTTTCTCTTTAGTATATACTTAAGAGTGGAATTGCTAGTAAAATGATAACTCTATATTTTCCTTTTAGAGGAACCGCCAAACTGTTTTCCAAAGTGACTGCACCATTTTACACTGCCATCAGCAATGTTGGAGCATTACAGTTTCACCATATCTTCGCCAACACTTGTTATACAACTTTTTATTTACATCCATTGTAGTGGGTGTGAAGTGTTATCTTGCTGTGGTTTTGATTTGCATTTCCCTGATGGCTAATGATGTTGAGCATCTTTTCATGTGCTTATTAGCCATTTGTGTATCTTCCTTGGTGAAATAACTATTGAAATAATTTGTCCATTTTTAAATTGGGCTATTTGACCATAAATGTGAGGGTTTATTTCTGGACTCTCAATTCTGTTGCCTTGATTTATCTGTCTATGCTTATGCCGGTACTACATTGTTTTGATTACTACTGCTTTGCAGTAAACTTTGAAATCAGGAAGTGTGAGTCCTCCTATTTTGTTCTTCTTTTTCAAGGTTGCTTTGGTTATTTTGGGTCCCTTGCAATTCCATATGAGTTTTTTAGTTAGGTTGCCAATTTCTACAAAATCAGCTGGAATTTTGATAAGGACTGCATTGAATCTGTAGATCAATTTGGGAAGTATTGTCATCTTAATAATATTGTCTTCTAATCTATGAATATAGAGTGTCTTTCCATTTGTTTAAATCTCCTTTAATTTCTTTTACAAATGCTTTATAGTTTTCTTGTTTTTTTGAACTGGAGTCTCACTCTGTCACCCAGGCTTAAGTGCAATGGCATGCTCATGGTCACTGCAGCCTCGACCTCCTGGACTCAGGTGATCCTTCCACCTCAGCTTTCCAAGTAGCTGGAACTACAAGCATGCACCACCACACCTGGCTAATTTTTTTGTTTCTTGTAGAGTTGAGGTCTTGCCAGGTTGCCCAGGCTGGTCTCAAACCTATGAGCTCAGACAATCCTCTCATCTCGGCCTTCCAAAGTGCTGGGATTATAGGCTTGAGCCACCATGCCCGGCCTAATAGTTTTCAATGTACAAGTCTTGCTCTTCTTTTGTTAAATTTATGTCTAAGTATTTTATTCTTTTTATGCTATTGCAAATAGAATCGTTTGCTCATTTCCTTTTTAGATTGTTCATTGCTAGTATAAAAAATACAATCGATTTTTTAAAATATTGAGCTTGTATCCTTCTGGCAGGAGATAATTTTACTTTTCCCTTTCCAATCTGGTTGCCTTATATTTCACTTTATTTTCTAATTGCCCTGGCTAGGACTTCCAGTACAGTATTGAATAGAAGTAGTGAGAACAGACATCCTGAACTTTTTCCTGAACTTATGGGGAGAGCTTTCAGTCTTCATCTGAATCAAGTATGATGTTAGCTGTGAGTTTTTGTTTGTTTGTTTGTTTGTTTGAGTTGGAGTCTCACTCTTGTTGCCCAGGCTGGAGTGCAGTGGCATGCTCATGGCCACTGCAGCCTCGACCTGCTAGGCTTAGGCAATCCTTCCACCTTAGCCTTCCAAGTAACTGGAACTACAGACGCACGCCACCACACCCAGCTAGTTTTTGTGATTTATTGTAGAGACGAGGTCTCACCAAGTTGCCTGGGCTGCTCTCGAACCCCCGGACTCAGGCAATCCTCTTACCTTGGCCTCCCAGAGTGCTGGGATTACAGGCTGAGCCACTGAGTCCAGCCAGCTGTGAGTTTTTAATAGATCATTTTTATCATATTGAGAGAGTTCCCTTTTATTTCTAGTTTGTTGGATTTTGGGGGGGTTTTGTTTTTGTCTTTGTTTTTTTAGTCAGGGGCTCACTCTGTTGCTCAGTCTGGAGTGCATTGGTACAATTACGGCTTACCACAGCCTCAATCTCCTGGGCTCAGGCGATTCTTTCACCTCAGCCTCCTGAGTAGCTGGGACTACAGGCACGTGCCACCATGCCCCCAATTTTTTTTTTTCTTTTTGTAGAGACCAGGCCTCGCTATGTTGCCCAGGCTGGTCTTAAACTCCTGGGCTCAAGTAATCCTCTTGCCTCGGCCTCCCAAAGTGCTGGGATTACAGGTGTGAGCCACCGTGCCCGGTCTATTGAATGATTTATCATGAATGAGTGTTGGATTTTATGAAATGGTTTTCTGCATCTATTGAGATGATCATGCAGTTTTTGGCCTCTGGTCTATTAACATGATATATTACGTTAATTGATTTTTAGATGTTAGTCCTACTTTGCATTACTGCAATGAATTCCACTTGGCCATGTTGTATAATTCTTTTTATATACTGCTGGATTCAGTTTGCTAATATTTTGTTGAGGAATTTTGTGTCTGTATTCATAAGAGAGATTGGTCTATAGTTTTCTTGTGATATCTTTGTCTGGTTTTGGTATCAAGGTAATACTGCCCTCATAGAATGTGTTGAGAAATGTTCCCTCCTCTTTTGTTTCTTGGAAGTTTGTGAAGGATTGGTATAAATGCTTCTTTGAAAATTTGGTAGAATGTACCAGTAAAGCCATGCGGGCCTGGACTTTTTGGAGGGCTAAGGAGGATTTTTAATTACTAGCTCAATTTATTTTCCTGTTATTGCCTATTCATATATTTTTTTTTTTTAGTTGGAGTCTCACTCTGTTGCCCAGGCTGGAGTGCAGTGGCACACTCATGGCCACCCCAGCATCGACCTGCTGGGCTCTGGTGATCTTTCCACCTCAGTCTTCCAAGTAACCGGAACTACAGGTGCACGCTAGCATGCCTGGCTAAGTTTTTATTCTATTGTAGAGACGAGGTCTGGCCAATTTGCCCAGGCTGGTCTCAAACCTGTGGGCTCAGGCAATCCACTCGCCTCAGCCTCCCAAAGTGCTGGAATTATAGGCGTGAGCCACCACACCCAGCTTGTATTTTCATTTTCATTAATCTACAAGTATGTTCTAATTTCTCTTGTGATTTCTTCTTTGAACCATTGGTTATTTAAGAGTGTTTTAATTTCTATTTGTGAATATCCCAAATTTCCTTTTGTTATTGATTTCTAATTCAATTTCATTGTGCTCAGAAAACATATATTATATCATTTTATTCCTTTCAAATATATTGGGGCTCATTTTATGACCTGTCATCTGATCTATCTGGGACAATGTTCCATGTGCACATAAGAAGAATGTATATTCTGCTGCTATTAAGTAGAATGCTCTATAGATTTCTGTTAGATATAGTTGGTTTCTATTATTGTTTGTCATCTGTCTGTCTACCTGCTGGTAGCAGAATGAGTTGGCATTGACTAAGTATATTTCACAGATAACATGGGGAGGGGCACCCAAAACAGAGTGAGAGAGAGAAGCCGTCCAGAGATAAATCATTTGCTATGGATGATTCTCAGATGCACATACCTACCATCATTAAAAGCTGTTGATGAGAACATTCACCACATGTTTGTGTAGCAAGCAATGCTGGCCCTACATGAATACAGAAAAGTAATAAGATTTGAAAAATTTATAAGAGTGCTTACCCTACCCTCCTCACACATAAACATCACGGCATATCTCCCATATACTTTGCACATTCAGATGCCCAGAATTCTACTAGTAGAGGGTTGTTCTTTTAGGGTCCCTCCATCAACTGTCCTCTTTGAAATGCAAACTCTTGGGCATTATATGTAGCCCGTTTAACATTTTCCCACTGAAGCATTAGTAACTTGTCAGATTTATTTTCTTCTTTCAGAAGAGATTCAAGGTAACACAAGAAAGACAGAGCACTGGCAGTTGGAAAGGCTTTGAAAAGGGGTAGGAGCAGGAACAATTCCAAAGGGTACATAAAACAAAACTCACCTCTTTAAGTATTTTACACCTGACTCTCAGACCAGAGGTGTCCATGTAAGACTCCAGCTGTGCCCAGATACCAAAACATTCACATACACACACATCCCATACCTTTTCCCATTTCAGGGGTTGTGGGGCTATTAGCAGCTCAGGCCATTGGATTTTACTCACTCTACTTTCAGGATCAACAGTGACATGGCCCATCAACCCCCCTTCCCCATCTCTGGCAGCCAGATAATGCTTTCTCTTGATACCTGCCACCCAGTTGTGCCACAGAGGCATGAGCCAAAAACACCAAAAGAGGTCAGCCACAATCTTCAGCACCAGGGCTCATCTGTTGATTCTCTTTCTGGGTTTAGATTACATGCACAGCGCCCACCGCCCTGTCACTGGGGGCCACCTGGGGAAAAAGGAGAGTAGTTATGTGGGCAGCATGGGCACCAGCCCCAGGAAGTCGAGCCGTTGCACGCCCCCGCCTGCCGACTCTGAGCTTGTCAGCTTCTGCTACCTCCATATGCGGGAACAAAGGAAGGAGCAGGAAAGTCGGACAGATGTCAACGAGAACCTAATCTTCTTTGAAGAGACCAGGCCCCGGACCAAGTCTGATCCCACATCCAAAAGCTCTGGCCAAGGTTACGATGTGGTCCCTGATGACTTTGATGCAGCCAGCCTAGATCACGAGCCTTGTGCCAGCAGGGCCCGGTCCTACACTTTGGACAATTCCCTTGGGGCTGAAGCCCTGAATTTCTACTGTGACTCTTGCAAAGCCAAACTCCAGGAGCAACTGGGCCCTCGCAAAGGTGGGCGACCTGGCTCCTCTCGTGACAATATGGTAGATTTGATGTCCCTTCCACCACCTGGGAGTGAGGAAGAAGAAGAGGAGGAAGATGAGACAACTTCCTTGTTGCCTGCCATTGCTGCCCCACCCCCTGGTTTCCGAGACAACAGCTCTGATGAAGATGACCCCAAGCGCCGGGTTGTCCAGAGCCAGGAGCAAGGGCGTCACCTGCGTGGGCTCTTGTATGATGAGATTCCAGTAACATTGATTGACAGTGTGCAGACCCGGACAGTTCGAGATCATGCCCAGGAGCTAGACGATGCCCTGGTGTCCACTCTGCAGGCTCTAGAAGCCCTGGCTGCATCAGAAGATGGACCACATCCCCCACCCCCACAGACTGCAGGTAACAACCCATTCCTCCTCCCTCTTGCCTCTCCTTCTTCTCCTAGCCAGGAAAGGCCAGCAGGTAGCATTGTGTCTTCCTAAGCAGATGTCAAAGTCACAGTTACAGTCAGGGTAGTGGATGGGCCAGAGGTGGTTCAGATAAAGTCAGGAGAGCAACGATGTTGCAGCAGGGATCAGCGGCTCAGCTCTAATTAGAGCTCTGGCTCTCTCCATTGCATCTCTTTGGAAATGTGTTGCAGATGGATCCCAGGGATTGGGGCCATGACAGCTACGGATCCAGGCCAGGATGGAGGATCAGAGAAAAATTGTGAGAGATATAGAAGACAGGCAAAGACCATCCAGCATGCACATGATTGGAAGAAAAACAAAATGACCAACTCACCACCTAGTGACCTGGAATCAGGGCATCCATGAGCCATCACTGCTCAGGGCTGAGGTCTTTATCTTGCCTAAGAGCATGGGCTCTGAATCAAAAGTACCTAAGTCCTGGTTTCTTTACTCACAGTCTGTGTGACTTTTGGCAAGGCATGTCCTCTTTCTGAGCCTCGTTTTTGTCATTTTCATTGGGTTTGATAACAATAGTTGTATCACATAGGGTTGTTGTGAGGATTAAATGAGCTCATTCATGCAAAGCACTTAAGCACTGCCTAGCACACAGTAAGGGCTCAGTAAATGGGAGCTATTGTTATTAAATAACAATAGCTGGTGAGAAAACCATACAACATGCATGCTGTTCCCTGTTACAGACACAGGTACATTCAGCTTGTAGAAAAACACACATCAGACATATACCCATAGTCACACGTAGTTCCTCCATACACATACACC
>CAUYQG010052041.1:0-33825 GCA_963574415.1 Tarsius wallacei
TTTTTTTTTTTTTTGAGTTGGAGTCTCACTCTGTCGCCCAGACTGGAGTGCAGTGGCTGCTCCCGGCCACCGCAGCCTCGACCTGCTGGGCTCCGGCGATCCTTCCACCTCAGCCTTCCGAGTAGCTGGAACTACAGGCGCGCGCTACCACTCCCAGCTAATTTTTGATTATTGTAGAGATGAAGTCTCGCCAAGTTGCCCAGGTGGGTCTCGAACCCACGGGCTCAGGCAATCCATTCACCTCAGCCTCCCAAGGCGCGGGATTACAGGCTGAGCCACCGAGCCCGGCTTGTGTACTTTCTACTGTACCACATTTGGGAAGGAGGCACATCGTGTCTGGTTGTGTCACTTTTAGTGATTCTAAGATTGATCAGTGGGTTTCAGGTGGTGTCTGATCTTCTTCCATCATTAAAGAAGTCACTATTTACTTTTTTCCTAGTGGTTTCAGCATATACGGATAATAGCTGCCTGGATTTACCAAGGTTTACAGAAAGATTTTATAATTCTATGATTCCTTCTCTATACACTAGCTGGGACTCTTTGCACAGAAGAATTTTTCCTCATCAACTATTTAAAGACCCTAATGAAATGAAATGAAAGCAAACAAAAAATTGCTATAAAGACTTGCTGCTTCTCTTTTCTTGTCAATTTTCAGAATAGCGATAAAAGTTGCCATTAATACCTTCTACTGGAGACAAATATGTTTTTCTTACTGTTATACAATCATGAATTTCATATATTTGATGAGTTTGAATTAATTGCCATCATTATTCCCTTTTTCTCCCTTTCTTTAGAGAAAAAGCTTTTCTTCTTTTCTTTGAAACAGCTGGTATTCAATCAATGGCATGCATTTACATTATAAAACTTGACCCGTTTTGGCATGTGTATATAGTCATGAAACCACAATCAAGGTAGTGAACATAACTATCCTAACCTAAAGTTTCCTGCGCCTTTTGTAATCTCTTCTTCCTGCTCCTCCTGCATACTCTATCCCCAGGCAACAACTGATCCACTTTATGTTGGAATCTTTTAGCAATGTATACAAATGGAATTATTTAGTATGTACTCTTTGTGTCTGACTGCTTTTACTCAGCATAATCATTTTGAGATTCATCATGTTGCATATATCAGTACTTTTTATTGTCAAGCAGTATGCTATTGCATGTCTATGCCACATCAATGGTGCATTCGGGTTGTTCCTAGTTTGGGGCGACTACAAATAAAGCTGCTAAGAACATTTGTAGATATGTCTTTGTGCAGACAGAGTTTTATTTCTATTGGATAAATACGTACTAGTGGAAAGGGTACATACAACAAGAGGTATATATTTAACTTATTAAAAAAGCCAATCTGTTTTCTAAGGAAGGGTCATGGAAGTATACATGGCTACCAGCTGAGTATGAGAGTTTCAGTTTCACAGTTTCTCCGATATTTAGTATGATCAGATTTTATAATTTTAGCCATTTTGATATGTGTGTGTTATGATTTTAATGTGTAAAATTCAGGTGTTGAATCTTAATGACCAGTGTGATAGTATTAAAAGATAGGACATTTAAGAGGTTATTAGGCTCTGAGAACTGCTCACTCACAGATGAGACTAAGGTTCTTATAAAACAATAGATTTTGGTTCTCTTGTCCTTCCATCTTCTGCCATGTGAGGACACAGGGTTTCTCCCATCTACAGAATGCAGCAATAAGGCACCATCTTAGGAGCAGACAGCAATCTTCACCAGACAACTGAATCTAATGGACTTGATTTTGGACTTCCCAGCCTCCAGAACCAAGGGAAATAGAGTTCTGTTTTTTATAAATTACGCAGGCTCAGGTATTTTGTTATAGCAATACAAAATGAACTAAGGCAGTGTGTATATTATAGTACTTCATTGTGGTTTTACAGTATCCCCCCCCATCTACTGTTTTGGTTTCTGCGGTTCAATTACCCACCGTGAACTGTGGTCTGAAAGTAGGTGAGTACAGTACAATAAGATAAATTGCCTTTGTATCTTAGTTGAAAATCGATGGTCTAAATATATGTGTGCCTATTTCAGGACTGTCTGTTTATCTATCTTACACTGTGTTGATAATACACTGTGTTGATTATTACTGTGGCTTAATAATTAGTTTTGAAATTATCTAGTGTTAGTCCTACCACTTTGTTCTTCTTACTCAAAGTTGTTTTGGTTATTCTAAATTTTTGTATCTCCATGTATATTCTAGAATCCACTTGTGAATTTCCACCAAAGAATTCCAAGGATTTTGACTGGGGTGGTGCTCAATCTAGAGATCAATTTGAGGAAAACTAACATCTTCACAATATTGAGCCTTCTGACTCATGAGCATGGTGTATCTTTCCATTTATTTAGGTCTTTTAAAATTCTCTCACAATGTTTTGTAGTTTTCAGTGTTCAGGGCTTGCACATCTTTTGTCAGAATAAGTGTTTCACATTGTTGATGCAATGATAAGTGGTGTTTTTTAAAACTTCAATTTCTGTTTGTGGCTAGTGTATAGAAATACAACTGATTTGTGTATATTGGTCATATGCCATTGCAGTAGCTTTTTTTGGGTAGAACTCATCACATTTTCTACATAAATAATCATGCCATAAAGAATAAAGTCTGTTTTACTTCTTTCCTTAAAATCTGAAGTCTCTCCATTATTCTTGCCAGATTGCACTGGCAAGGATTTCTAGTAAAATTCTTAACAGAAGTGGTGAGAGCAAACATGCCTGACTTGTTCCTGATCTTAGGAGGAAAGTATTAAGCCTTTCACTATTAAGAATGATGCTGGGGTGGGATTGGCAGTAGTGGGAATCTGCCAGGGCTGGGGGTACATCTCATCAACAAGTGTACCTGCATAGTGAACATTTGTATACCTAATCCTGAATTATACACCACATCTTTAAAATAAAAAATTTAAAAATGAAAAAAAAAGAATGATGCTAACTGTAGATTTTTAAAATAGATTTCTTGTCAGATTGAAGATATTTTCTTTCATTTACAGTGTTTTGACAGATTTTATTTTATTTTTTCCATGTAATCCTTACTCTTTTGAAATAAGCCGGGCTCGGTGGCTCAGCCTGTGATCCCGCACCTTGGGAGGCTGAGTTGAGTGGATTGCCTGAGCCCGCAGGTTCGAGACCTGCCTGGGCAACTTGGCGAGACCTCATCTCTACAATAAATCAAAAATCAGCCAGGCATGGTAGCGCACGCCTGTAGTTCCAACTACTTGGAAGGCTGAGGTGGAAGGATCACCGGAGCCCAGCAGGTCGAGGCTGTGATGGCTGGGAGCGGCCACTGCACTCCAGTCTGGGCGACAGAGTGAGACTCCAACTCAAAAAAAAAAAAAAAAGAAAAAGAAATTGACATTAGTGAAATGCTGGTTAAGTGAGTCAAAATTCAGTTCTGAAGGTGTCTTGCATAATTACATATATTGTTTATTTCCAAGTAGCAGACAAATAAAATTATATGTAACTTATTTTTTTAATTTTTAAAATTTTTATTTCAATAGCTTTGTGGGGCATAAATAGTTTTGACTGGTCTTTAAGTATACCCAGAGATTTTTGTTATTTTAATCAGGGATAGATGCTAGATTGTTTTCATATTTTTCCTCCTTCCTTTTAATATGATAACATGGTTTTCAGTTTAAATTAATTGATGTGTTATACTACACTGGTTGATTTTTTAATATTAAACCAACCCTCCATTTCTTTCCATGTGGATAAACTCCACATGAATCTCCTATATTACCTTTTAAAAATATTGTTAGATCTAATTTGCTAAAATTTGCATAGAATTTTGGCATCCTTATTCATGAGGGATATTGATATGTAGTTTTTAATTTTTGTCTTTGTCTGATTTTGGGGTTTGTAATGCTTGTCTCAGAAGAAGCTGAGAAAGATTCCTTCCTTTTCAGCTTTCTGAAATAATTTTGTACAATTTATATTATTTCTTCCTTAAATGTGTTTTATAGTGCATGTCTGCTGTTAATAAATTCTTTTAGTTTTTGTAAGTCTGAAAGTATTATTTATTTTCACTTTAACTGTCAAAGATATTTTGTTAGGTATAGAATTCTATACTGACAAGTTTTTTTCCTTTTCTTTAGTATTTTAAAGATATTGTGCCATTGTCCGTTCACTTGCATTGTTTCCTAAGCAAGTCTGCTGTCATCCTTATATTTGTCCCTCTGTACCTAATGCGTCTTTTTTGTCTGGCTGATTTTGAGATTTTCTCTCTCTTTCTCTCTTTTTTAAGTAGGAGTCTTACTCTGTCACCCAGGCTGGAGTGCAGTGGCATACTCAGGGCCACTGCAGCCTTGACCTGCTGGGCTCAGGCATTCCTTCCGCCTCAGCCTTCCAAGTAGGTGGAACTACAGGCATGTACCACCACATTTGGGTTGATTTTTAAAAATTATTGTAGAGATGAGGTCTCACAAAGTTGTCCAGGTGAGTCTTGAACTCCTGAGCTCAGGAAATCCTCTCAGCTCTGCCTCCTAAAGTGTTGGGAGTACAAGCATGAGCCACTGTGTCCAGCTGAGGTTTTCTCTTATCACTGGCTTTGAGTATTTTTATTATGAGGTGTCTTGGTGTAGTAATTTTCATACTTTTTATGCCTACAATTCATTTTACTTTTTGATCTGGTTTACAGTTTTCATGAAATTAGAGGAGTAGTTTTGACCATTATTCATCAAATATTTTTCTGTTGCCTACCTTTGAGATCTTCTGTTACACTTAAACTGAAAATGTGAAGTTGTCCCACAGCTCACTGATGTTGTTTTCACCTTTTAAAATTATTTTTTCTCTATGTTTCATTTTGAATGATTTCTATTGCTTATGTCTTCAAATTCACCAATTTTTTAAATGTCTAATTTGCTGTTAATCGCCTCATCTCATTCAGTGTATCTCACACATTATAGCTTTCATCTCTAGAAATGTAATCTTTAAAAATATGTTCCATGTCTTTCTTAACTTTTTGGACATATAGAATACAGTGATAATAACTGCTTTAATGTCCTTGTCTGCTTATTCTAGCATTTGTGGCATTTCCAACTTGGTCATTAGATATCATTTCTTACTAAGAAGAACCAGGTCTCCTTGAAGAAATGGCTAATTATAGATTTGGGACAAGAAATGTCCAAGTTGGTCTCGGGGCATCTTCCAGTGCCAGAGAGAAAGAAAGTAATCAAATACCTATTGCTACTGAGTTTTCATTTTTGCTAATCCCTTTGTCCTAAGTGATAAAATAAACCAAGAGTTCATGCTAGTAGTAACAATTCAAGTTTAACATGATAGGGTTTTTGTTTAAATGATTTGACTTTATGTTTGTATCTCTTTTCTTATGTGGCTAAAATAGATATGCATACAAAAGTATGTGGAATAAAATCATGTAAAAATGTGATCTCTAGGATTCAATGAAAAACTTCAGCAAAGATAAAAACACAAACAAAAAAGGAAAAATAAAATGCTGAAAATTTTTGATACTGTTGAATCTGGATGATAGCTATATGAGGGTATCATAGTTTTCTTGGAGTGTGCTTGAAAATCTTAAACTTAATTTTTTAAAGAGAGAAATAGAGGAAGGGAGAGCCTCTTGCCCAATACAATCGGGGACCTCCTCCTTTCTTATTCCTCTTTCCTCACCCAGGCTGTTGCAACACTAGCCTGTGCTTGCCATTTTTGTGGTCATATTCATCTTCACTTTTTAACCTAGGGATATTTCTTCCTTTCCTGGAATTCAGAAAATGAGTTTAAAGGAATATTACAGGTTTTCATCATTCCTAGGTGTTTGATAGTAGAAGGGATTTCAGGTAATCAAATCCCCCCTATTTTTGGAAATGGAGGTTTTCAGCTGTGCTGTTTAAATAGATTTCATTATTTCTTAACATTCAAAAGGCAGTCTATAAAGTGGCTATCACCTTATCAAATACCATCTTACAAATACATACTATTGGTGTCCAAAAAGTATAAATGGATGAAAGTAACCCCTATCTCAACTCTTAGAAGAAAAAAAACCCTCAAAGTTTATTTCCTACCCTACATGAATTGTTATAATAATCCATGTATACATGGATTATTAACACAGTGGGTTTTTTTTTTTTTTTTTTTTTGTGGGAGACAGGGACGGGGAAGCACTACAAAGTATTTTGTTCCAATTTTGCTTCAAGTAAAATTGTACAGCCCATAGCCAAGTAAGGAAAAACAACCTCATCTTAAATTGCAGAGTCTAATAGGTTACAAAACATTGTCTCACTTAATCTTTACAGTGACCTTACAGCACATCAGGTATTGTCATTCTGCATTTACAGGTGGAGAGAATGAACTCTAGGGAGATGTAGGAATACAATATGACTCACAAACTAAATGTCAGGGCCAGGACTTGAGCCCTCAAGGTTTTGCCATCATACAGCATTTGTCTTCCAAAAAGCCACGATGGTTGTCAGTGTACTTGTTTTCAAAGCCTAAATCAACCAAGTCTTAACAGAAGAAAAAGAAAAATGGGGAGAACTGTACCAAAAGATTCAAAATCCAAATAAGAGAGTAGACTCTTTTATTTTAGATCAAAAAGGAAAAAAAAAAAGTGGTGGTCATAGAATGGAGTAATCCTTGGAAAACAAAACCACCTTCTCCAGTTTTAGGGAGATGGTCACATGTATGCATCCCTATCAGTGCTTCTAGGAAGACAAACCACACACATATTCTTCAGACAGATGTGACCGCTCTTAGTGGGCGCTCTATGCAGCTGGCTGACCAGTCTTTGCCTGCTTTGTCATTTTCATCCAAACATTTAGATCTGTGGCCGGGTAGATATTAGTGGCTCGGTCAAAAAGACAGTTCTGGTATGAAATATTTATACTTAATTGGCCTCTAGTCTGTCTGTGTAGTTTTGCCAAGCATTTTAATAGTTTTCCATGAGTATTTTTTATTCTTTTTTGGAAAGAAAGATATTCAGGGTGGGGATAAAGGGAGTACAAAAGGTTGTCTCCTCTAAAGACTTTGGGCACTCTTTCAAAATAGATGCAGAAGGGAACACTGGCCTCTGCCTTGCAAATAATTTGAGATCTTTATCTTGTAGTTCACCATTGTTATTCTTTGCCTCTTAGCCTCTCTGCTTTACATTCCAGTTTGGTCCTGATTTGCACAATAATCGAAGTATTGAATTGGAGGGAAATTGTAATTCCTAGTACACAACAGCATGAGATGTAGATAACATAACTTTTCATTTGCAATTTAAATTTTTAACAGTACATTTGAATAATTCTTACCCATTATTTTTAAAAACTCTTTATTTTATCATTAGATAGTAATATATAGCCTCATCATTAAAAGTCGAAAGTACCAAAACCTAAATAGAAGGAATAAAAAACCGCCCACAATTTTACCAAACCAAAAAACAGATTATTAATTAAGTGGATCCCCTTCCAATTTTTTCTGTGGATTTTTTTTTGTAAAAAATTTGAATTTTATTGTATAGATATAAATTCCATAAACTCTGTTTTTTATGAGTATTATATAGCAAATGATTCCATGTTATTGCCATTCTTATAAATGTAATTTCAAAGTACAGATGTTCATAATTTATTGGATGCGTCCCTCATTGTTTATTTTTCATTTTGGTATATTAATAAAATAATGGTGTGCGTTTTATAGTGTATCTTTGCTCACATCTTTGAGTATGTCTTTACCATAATTTCCTAGAAGAGGAATGACTGAAACAAAGGATAGGCACAATTCTAAGCTTCTTATTAAGTATTTAATTTGTTTTCCAAGAAGAAGTCCCCAAGTTACACTCCCAGGTTGAGGATGGAAGGGCTGGATGTCCTGAACCCTACCAGTTTTGTTCCAGCTCTTAAACCCTGCCCCTACCACTGGAGAAGAGGAGTACTCTGTAGGCTCCAGCTGATGTTGCCCCTACCCTGGTATCCATGTTTCTCCAGACAGGGTTGACATGGGGCAGTGCTTCACATGTTTCTCTACATGTTTCATCCACACCTCTATCACAGGAGAGTGGAGGATCTGCAGAGATCTCCGTTCTCCTGGAGAGACCCTTACAACTGTCCCCTCTCCAACCAACACTCCATCACTATAATCTGCCTCGTAGGCCAAAAGAACCACTCCCATCTCACCCTTCAACACAAACTCCTTGGTTCTTTCTCATCACTCAGACTCACCTCTGCACAACTCAGCTACCAGGACCCATCCCCTGCTCCTCTTCTGAAGACTACCCATTGGTCATCAGCTAAACACCCTTTATTCTCAACCTCTTGTTTGGTTGTTCCTGTCAAATTCTTGCTGTAACCATGCTCTCCCCCGAGACATTGTGTTTCCTGCAGCCTTTTTACATCATAGTTCATTTTTCTCCCATATATCTCGAATGACTCGATCTGGAGTGGTGGATGTGTGTGGCCTCCTCCCCAGGGAGGCTTCCAGACCATTCTCCCTCTCTCCTCTCTAAATGCCCCCGACGTTAACATTCATGTTTCAGGACATGGACTACCCCTCCTGACTTCAATCATCTACTTCTCCCTGTGCCACTTATCTTCAATTATTAAAGATTTTAACCTGTGATCCATGTGCCCTCACTCTAACATGACTCGTGTCATAATTAATGGTGAAATTGATACCCATATAGATGATTTTACTTCTACCTTAGCCTCTCGGTTCCTTGACCTTTTCTCCCGTGTTGTTCTCCAACCTACCACTGTCTACTCACGTGGTTCTACCCTAGGTGCTGTCATTGCCAATAGTTACATCTCCTCCATAATCTCAGTGCCAAGCATCCCTCTCTCCAGCTACCACATCCTCTCTTTCTCACTCACTCTCCAGTACTCCAGCTATTCTTTGCCTTCAACATGGCCAGAAATCCATCGATTTCACTCTATGCTCACACCCAAAACCTTGGTCTCACCTCGATTTTTTTCTCTTATGCTCTATAAAATCTACTTGGCTCTCTTGTGAAAATGTAGATGAGCCAAGCACTTCTTACCACCTCCACCATTCTCACCTGGTCCTTGTCACCCTCCTCTCCACCTAGGTGACTGAAGTGGTCCCCTCCCTGCTCTCCAGGAACTCACTCTCACCCCTACACTTTATTTCCAACACAACAGCCAGAGAGAGTCTCTTAAAATGGAAGTTCAGTCATGGCTCCCTTCTATTCAAAACTCTTAAATGGATTCTCATTCAGAGTAAAAGCCACAGTTGTTTGATTTGTTTTTATTTTCAATTAGAAAACTTTTTCTTAGAGCTGAACACTAAAGTTTTCACAATGCCCACAAGGCCCTATGGGGTCCATCCTGCCCCAACCATCCACTCCTTCCACTTCATCTTCTACCTGCCTACATTTTGCTCACTCCCTTGCAGCCTCACCTTGTCCTGGATATACCTTCAATACACCAAACCTGCTCCTACCTCTAACTGAAGTGCACAGTCCTCAGTCACAACTCTATCTTTAACCTCCTCAGCTCTCTGCTCAAGTGCCACCTTGTGAGAGATGCTTTTGAAAATCACTCCATATAAAGTAGTAACCACCAGGCCAGGCACAGTGGCTCATGCCTGTAATCCCAGCACTTTGGAAGGCTGAGGCAGAAGGATTGCTTTGATTGAGCTCAGGGGTTCAAGACTAGCCTAGACAACATAGCAAGACCTTCTTTACAAAAAAAAAAAAAAAGCCTGGCATAGTGGTGTGTGCCTTATAGTCTCGGCTACTCAGAAGACTGAGGTGGAAGGATTGCCTGAGCCCAGGAGATAGAGGCTGCAGTGATTCCTGACCATGCCGCTGCACTCTAGCCTGGGCGACAGAGTGAGACTCTGACTAAAAAAACCCCAACTAAAAACAAAAACAAAAACTACCACCAGCCCTGCTTTCCTATGACTCTCTTGCCTCTTCTTTCCTTTCTTCTTTTCTTTTTCTTTCTTTCTCTCTCTCTCTTCTTTCTTTCTTTCTCTCTTTCTCTCTCTTTTTCTCTCCCTCCCTCCTGCCCTCCTTCCCCGATCTGTCTCTCTCTCTCTCTCTCTCTCTCTCTCTCTCTCTCTTTCTTTCTCTAACTTTATTTTTAGGACAGTTTTAAGTTCATAGCAAAATTGAGGGGAAAATACAGACTTCCCATAGACACCCTGCCCCCACACATGCACCACCTGTTACACTAACTAGTCACTCAGTCATTTGTTTGTTGTCTTTTAAGCTTCTGTCTAGAAAGTAAGATCCCTGAGGACAGGGCCAAGGCTGATTTCTTTTACTGTAGAATCCCCAGTCCTACTTGATGTAGTAGTCCTTCAAAAATGTATCTGTTGAACAAGTGAAAGAAAAATTTGAGAGACAAATGAAAAAACTTAGGAATTGTGTCATTAGCATTTCTTTGATTATTAATACGCTCAAACATCTTTTTATGTGTTAGATGGTCATTGGTATTTTTTTTTTTTTGTGGCAGATTTTAAAAAAGTATTCTTCCTCAGGAATTCCAGTATCTTCCTTATACTTGTTAAAGATATTAATCCGGTATCATATTTATTGCATATATTTTTCCAATTTGGTTTTTGTCCTTAATTTGTTTATACTCTTTGTGTATTTTCCTTACAGAAGTTTTAAATGGTCCATAGTTAGATATGTCCGTATTTTAATATGAGCTTTATTTCCCATTAAGTTTATATCTAGAATCCCTTTTATTCACCCCCAATGCCAGTTAAATATTCACTGGCATTTTCTTCTAATTCATTCACTCACAATATTAAGCACCATTGAAGCCAAGCTTTTATTTCATGGGCTGAGAATAAAACAATTGGCAAAACTGGCATTTTATGATTTAATATTTTATGTTTAATTCTTCCCTTCCACTAGAAGTTTTTAAAATATAAAGTATAAGGTAAGAGTCTAAATCTGTAATTTTTCTTTTGTTAGTAGCCTTTTATTGAAGTGTAGTATCTGTACAGAAAAGTGCCCTAATTGTAAGTGGACATCTCACAGGATTTAGTAGGCATATTCTTGTATCCAACACCTAAGTGAAGCAACAAAGGTAACTCATACCCAGCACCTACCCTATATTCCCTCCCTTGGTCACCGATGCCTCTCCAGAGGTCACCATGCTCATGACTTCAATCACCATAGATTAGTTTTGCTTGTTTTTGACTTTATTATAAAGGGAAACTTACAAAAAATGGAAACTTTAGATGCTTGCTTCTTTTGCTGACCTTAGGCTTGTGAGATGCATCCATGCTGTTGAGATACTTTTCTTTGCAATGATGTGTAGTATTTGCATCTTCACAATGTTCAACATTCCTGTTCAAAATCATAATATAGATCTTAATTTAAACAAATCTTTTGCATGCATTAGAAAATTTAGAGGATACATTTTTAATAAGATTGTGACTTGGTAATTTAGGCTTTGGTTGCTATTGAGAAAAATTTTTGAAGCATATTTTTAAACTGGTGTTGCTAAAATACCAGGTGATTTATATAGATAGATACATAGATATATAGATTTAGATATAGATTATATAGATATAGATATGTCATTTTACATACAAATATTTTAATTAGCTTGTTCTTGATTACTGGTAAGGTGAATATGTTTCCATGCATTTACTGACCACATTAATTTTTAGTTTTTTAATTTCTTTTTTGTTCTTAGTTTTTCTTGTTAATTTTCACAGTTCTTTATATTTTAAGTATTTTCCAAGTTTATCTTTTTTCTTGTTGATTATATTTTTGGCATGTATTTAAAATGTATACAAAGGCAAGTCTATCATTTGTTTCTTTTGTTATACTTTCTTTACATTTATTTTTAGAAAACTTTTTATCAAATCACTTATTCTCCCTCCCTCTTTTTTTTTTGTTTTGTTGAAGTAATATCTCTATTATATACCATATATATTCATGTCTGAGTTTGGACTATCTATTTATTTCATTGATATGGCTAAGTATAGAATGATACAAGCTAAATTGTTAGAGCTCTATAAAATGTGTTTCTTTCAATGTGAGTCATTTTCCCTTATTCCACTTTTCCAAACGATTTTGTCTGTTCTCATTTTTTCTTGCAATTGAAATACGTGTATCATTTTATTGGATTCCAAAAAAATAAAATCCATTCAGATATTTAATTGGAATTGCATTGAATGTGCTAATTATTTTTGAAGAGTTTACAGCTTTCTATTGTTTGTCCTTCCATCCAGTAAATTATATACCTCTCTATTTGTTCAAATATTCTTTGATGACTCTCGTTAATTTTTTTAAATTTTTCTTCATATGAATTTTGCCCTTTACTTTTTAGTTTTATTTTTAAGAATTTTATATTGTCTTGCTATTTTTTGTATTTATTTTGAGGTTTGGCAGTTCACCTGACCTTTTCTGTGCCTCAGTTTCCTCATTTGTATAAGGGAGGTGTTATATACTTTTGTTATAGGATGCACTTAAAGTAATTAGGTTATACTCAGGTTTCTTTAGACAGACAGTCATAAAGTATACATGTACAAGTACTTTTTTGTTTTATAATGGTAATTTCCAGGAAAAATGTTTGCCAATTGTGATGATAATAAACATTTTTATCTGTTTCCTGATTTTAATAGGAACATCTTTATTATTTTGTTGTTAATTATGACAGTGGGTATTTGTTATGAATATGTTTTATTGGGAATGAATATTGAACTTTATCAAATATCTTTGATGAGATTATTTTTTTCTCAGATTTTTTTTGGTGACAAATTGTATTATTAGTTTCCTCATATTGAACCATCCTTGCATTCCAGAGATAAAATATCCTTGGTATGATATTCTAATATATTGCTGGATTTAAGTTGCTCAAACATGTTAAAGTTTTTTCTCTGTATTTATAAATTATATTGGCATGTAAGTGTTTCCTTTGTTTTAGGTTCACTGGGCTTATTAACAAGATTACACAAATTTATAAATGATTTGGAAAGATTTACATATTTTGCTGTGTTCCACAATGATTTATTTAGTGTGGGAATTATTTTTTTGTTGAAGGTTTGAAAAAAACTCACCCATAAAGCCATCTGAGCTTCCTGATTCTTTCTTGAATGCAGTCTTTGGCAACTTGTTCAATGTCTTCTACAAGAGGCATACTAAGTCATAAAAAAAGAAAAGACTGGCCTAATTCACCAGGTGAATAAACACAAGCCAAAGAAAAAGTAAATATCACAAAATGATTATCAGTCCAACTAAAATTAAAGGCTGGAAGAATTAATGAGTCACAGAAGATAATATTCTGTTTATAAAGGATATCATCTTTAGGAATGATATAGATAACATGCAGAAATGTTAAGCCCTACATAATGTAGCCATGTCATACTAAGAAAAAAAAAACTTGTTCAAAGTGTAAGGACTAATTGACAGGAAAAAAAATGACAGGAAATTTTAAAACACCTAACTCATTTCTTAACAGATCTAGTAGCAAAACATAAATGAGGATATGGAGGCTGAACATGTTTCTTACGTCTTCAACAGGTAGGCTCAGCTGGCCCACCTCCAGCCAAAATCCCAGGGTCTAGCAAGCATTTACCCAACATAGCTTTATTGACAAGGCTCTTCTGGCTGGTTCTCTGACTTGTTGACTGCATAAAGTAAATGAGAACTACGACTCCCAGCATCCAATGGATGGGCTCCTTTGTTACCACTAGTTGCCAGCCTCCCCTCTTGCCAAAGCAATTTCCAGTCATTTATCTGGAAATTGTAAACTTTTAACATTAGGGAAAGAGATAGGAAGATAGAGGGTTGAATGGGTAGTATTCAGGCTTCCTTCTAAATAAGATACAAACAAACAACAACAGCAACAAAACGCTCATAGGAGCCAGAAACCTAGTTTTCTGACTGGTTCAGCCTGTGAGTCTCTGAGCCAGAGGACCAAGAGGGAGTAGGAGACAAAACCAACCATCCTCCTACCTTTCCAGGAAGAGAAGGCTTCTGGCTCTGTTTCAGGAAATGAGAGAGTATGCTCTCCTCTCTTTCTCTCTTATTAAAAATCCAACTCCATGTCCTTTATTTTTAATGGACATTCCTCCTGATTGTGCTGTGTTCCCAGAAGAAGACAGCACTGAACCCTAAAATACGAAGTTTTCCCTTTGATAAAGCTAATGAGAGCTTGGAAAAAGCAGTAGAAAGACAAGAAGCTTTTAAACACCTTCCCTCCTGGTTCCATCAAACAGGCTTATCCATGCCCCTTACAGAGCTCTCAGCAACTGCTGCAGCTGCTAAGGTCTAGCAGTCTGCTCAAGAGGATTATGCTGAGAAAAAAAACAAACACAAAAAACAACTTTATCTCCTTCCGAGATGAGGAGTTGAAGGTTGAGTAAGAAGGGGGAGAACAAAAAGGGAGATAAATGTGGGATGGTCTCATCCTTACAGCCGACTATCTTCAAGGCGATGGTCCAAACTGCAAAAACGGGGAACACTTTCCATTTGGCAAGAAAGCTTCCTCGGGTGTTCTTGTTTATAGCAAGTAGGTGTGTTATATAAGGACCTGGCTCAACACCAACCTCTTTGAGGAGTCGGCTTTCTGAGATCCTTTAATTAAAAGTACCAAGACACAATACGAAGATGAAAGACATAGCAGATATGTGGACTGTGCCCAGCACTGCTGGTGGTCTGCCCAGAATGAGTGAAGGCACAGGGGGAAAGTCCTGCCCCTGCTCACATGGGTATCTGGCTCAAACACCTGCTTGGGAACTTGGGGGACAGCTTCAGGTAAGCTGGAAAGCCTGGGGGGAAGCTCTGGGCCAAGCTCATGGAGACTGAGCCCACCTGCCCTTGAAATGCGTCTGTAAGTGGATGCCTAGGCTCCACTAAGAAACTCCCTGGGCTCCATCTGCACCATGCACCTGCCAAGGGAATGTGCCCTTTACTGCACACATGTTGTCAGCCTCTGGGCTGATGATGGCTTTCCCAGGATCCTCCACTAGTCCTAGAGTTTATGTGTTTTTACTTCTAAGTCCACTTGTTGTAGGTTTCCATACTCAAAGCTCCTGTTACTGGGATCATATCTGTGACCCTAGAACTAAAAGCTCTATCTAAGAGATCTTTGTAAAGAGATATATTTATACAGTTACATATCATGTGCATATATCCCCAAGCACAAATGTGAACCGACCACCTTTTCAAAGGCTGCCTGGTGGTAGAGAACACACCACACCTGTATTCACAGACCACCCCACTTCCCATTCAGATGGGTGTTGTTCTTATAAACCATATTTCCCCAGGCACCATGGGTCTGTGGATACTAATGAATCACATTAATAGGAACGACCCACATTTCACAAGCTCTGATCCCCCCACCTCCCAACACTCCTGGTACCTGAATGCACCACCCTCCAAGAATTTCTGTGGGCCCTGAGGGGTGTCTCACAGGTGCTCACAACCAGCCCTCCCGTTGTTTGACTCACTCCCTCATCCCCACCCTGTTGATGGCCACCATCGGCCCCCACTCCTTGGTGAGAGCATCCAGGTCCTCCCCAAGCCCCCAGACCTTTATGGAAATGGGGGTAGTCGCCCTCTCTTCCACCCTGACAATACTGTCACTCCTCCAAAGCAGAATTTCTCCTTGCCCCTTCCCTCAGAGCCCATCATAAATCAGCTCCTACAGTCCTGCTTGCAGACCTTCTGGCATGGGGATCATGCTGGGCTAGAGACCTATTCTGACAGATATGCTGGCCTACCTATTTTAGTATCCCCCTCAGCTACCTGCATCTTCATCCACCTCCAGACTAAACCCCATGCAAAATGATGCTGCCTGAAGCCACACATGAGTTTACTCATTAAGTCTGGACCCTAGTCTCGTGTCCAGATTAGGACCTACGTGACAGTCTTACCTTCTGGTTTGTTACAAAATTCTTTGAAGTGGAAGGGCAGAAACAATCAGATCCTAACTTATATTGAGGAGTAGAAGTAGTCTCTTGTAGCATATTCTTTTTTTTTTTTTGAGTTGGAGTCTCACTCTGTCGCCCAGACTGGAGTGCAGTGGCCGCTCCCGGCCACCACAGCCTCGACCTGCTGGGCTTTGGCGATCCTTCCACCTCAGCCTTCCAAGTAGCTGGAACTACAGGCATGCACTACCATGCCCAGCTAATTTTTGATTTATTGTAGAGATGAGGTCTCGCAAAGTAGGATGGATATTTCTTATTGATGGATTGAACCTTTTATCATTACTAAGTGTTCGTCGATATCTTTTAAAATGTTTGGCAGTTTAAAGGTTGTTTTGTCAGACATTAAGATCATGACTCCTGCCTTCTTTTGTGTTCCATTTACCTGAAAATTTGTTTTTCATCCTCTAACTTTGAGTCTGTGAGATTCCCTTGTATTGAGATGTGATTCCCGGAGGCAGTAAATTGTTGGGTCATGTTTTGTTTTTTTTTTTAATCCAGTTTGACATTCTATGTCTTTTCATTGCTACATTTAGTCCATTCACATTCAGGCTGATTACTGAGATGTGAGAGTTTATCCCTGTCATGAGGCTCTTAAAAAGTTACTTGCTGTTGCTGCTGTTTGTATTTGTTTGTTGGTTTTCTTTTGATTTGGGGGTTGATTTATGTGTGTTTTCAATTTTGCAGTCACGGTGCATGCTGTGTTGATTCTCTATTTTTCTGCATTCTTGGGAAAAGTACAGTCATTCTTTTTTTCTTTCTTCTGTGCTTAATACCTTCTGAAGTGTCTCTTGTAGAGCTGTCTGGAGGCAGCATAAAATCTCAAAAGAAACCATCAAGAGAGTGGGGAGACAGCCCACAAATATTAACCAACTGTATATCTGACAAAAGCCTAACATGCAGGATCTACAAGGAACTTAAATATGCCAAAGGAAAAAAACAAACAACCCTATTAAAAGGTGGGCAATAGCTAGGTCTGGTGGCTCACATCTGTAATCTCAGCACTTTGGGAGGCAGAGGCAAGAGGATTGCCTCAACTCAGGGGTTCAAGACCAGCCTAAACAACATGGCAAGACCTCGTCTCTAAAATAGATCAAAAAACTAGCCGGGCATGGTGGCGCATGCCTGTGGTTTCAGCTACTTGGAAGGCTGAGGTGGAAGGATCACCTGAGCCCAGCAGGTCAAGGCTGCAGTGGCTGTGAGTGTGACACTGCACTCCAGCCTGGTGACAGAGTGAGACTCTGACTCAAACAAGAAAAAAAATGGGCAAAAAATATGAATAGACACTTCTCAAAACAAGACATAGGAGCAGCCAACAGATACATGAAAAATGCTCAGCCTCACTAATCACCAAGAATGCAAATTAAAACCACACTGAGATACCACCTAACTCCAGTCAGGATGGTCATCATCAATAATTCAGAAAACAACAGATGCTGGAGAGAATATGTCGAAAAGGGAACACTTCTACACTGTTGGTGGGAGTGTAAACTAGTACAACCTCTGTGGAAAACAGCGTGGCAGTTCCTAAAAGATCTAAAAATTGATCTTCCATTTGACTCAGCAATCCCCCTTCTAGGAATATACCCAGAGGAACTCAAATCATTCTATAAAAAACGATACCTGTACACGTATGTTTATTGCAGCATTGTTCACAATAGCAAAAACACAGAACCAACGGCGCTGCCCATAGAAAGTGGGCTGCATTAAAAAATGTAGTTCGGGCCAGGCACAGTGACTCAAGCCTGTAATCCCAGCACTTAGGGAGGCCGAGGCAAGAGGATTGCCTGAGTCCATGGGTTCGAGACCAGCCTGGGCAACATGGTGAGACCTTGTCTTTACAATAAAATCAAAAAACTAGCTGGGCATGGTAGCTTGCACCTGTAGTTCCAACTATTTGAAAGGCTGAGGCAGAAGAATCACTGGAGCCCAGCAGGTCAACGCTGGGGTGGCCATGAGGTGAGCATGCCACTGCACTCCAGTCTGGGCTACGGAGTAAGACTCCAACTCAAAAAATATAGTACATATACATGATGGAATATTATGCAGTCATAAAGAAGGACAAAATGATGGAACTTGGATGGATTTAGAGTCTATCATACTCAGTGGTTTATCACAGAAACAAAGAACTAAATACCACATATTCTCACTCATAAGTGGACCCTGAACGTTTATCATAATACTATAAGAGGCCGGGCGAGGTGGCTCAAGTCTATAACCCCAGCACTTTGGGAGGTCGAGACAAGAGGATTGCCTGAGCCCGTGGGTTTGATACCAGCCTGGGCAACATGGTGAGACCTTATCTCTACAATAAATCAAAAAATTAGCTGGGCGTGGTAGTGTGCCCATAGTTCCCACTACTTGGAAGACTGAGGCAAAAGGATCGCCTGAGCCCAGCAGGTCGAGGCTGCCGTGGCTGTGAGTGTGCCACTGTACTCTAGCCTGGCCAATGGAGTGAGACTCCAACTCAAAAAAGAAAAAAAAAAAAACTATAAGAAAGGGTTTAGCAGCCAGGGGAGGAATGCGGGGAGCACATAACATCAATAAGGGTAACTGATCGCAAACCAGACAAAGTGGAGACCGAGAGGAGGCCCAAAACTTACGTGTACAATGACCATTTACCTACCTAATCCTGATTTGTACCCCACAAATAAAATTAAAGAAGAAAGGAAAACTTTTAGAAAGGTATCAAAACTGACAAATTCAAAATCTGTTTTGAGCAGTGGAAAAAGCATCTTAAGAGGTGTATTGCATCAAACAGAGAGTACTTTGAAGGTGACTGAAGCTTAAACATGTAAGAATAAATACACAACTTTTAATAGACCAATTATGGGGGGGTTTGGGTCCCCCCTCCTTGTATAATTGTATTTTGTGTCTCTATATCTCCAACTTAATGCTTTCATTCAAGTTCTGTTTCTAAGACCTGTGAGTGGTCATTCAATCCACACATAAGTACAATCAAGTATAAAACAAGAGTTTTATATATTTTTTATTTACTTACTTACTAACTTTTAAGAGAAGGGCTATTGCTGTGTTGCCCTGCCTGGTCTCAAACTCCTGGGCTCAAGCGGTCTTCCCGCCTCAGCCTCCCAAGTACCTGGGATAACAGGTGGGAGTTGCACCCATCTATTTAAACCAGGACATGCTCAAACTGCCACACCCAGAAGCCTCCTCAAACCTTCTCCCTACACCCCATTGCCTTTGGACCAGGAGGCTTTCTGTTCACCATCTCTTCCTCTACCCAAATGCCATCCTCGGGCTTTTATAGGGAATTACTTGATTGTGTTATCTAAATTTGGTTTCCAAGCTCGGGATGTGGTTGCAAAGCTCATTTGCAATATCAAGCAGACCTCTTAAAACTGATAAGTACCCCCATTACTGTCCCTCCAACGAAGACGGGCTTGCAGCAGAGTGTAAGTGATACACATGTTGATTCGATGAAGATCCTTCTTTTAGACCTTGCATGCTCAGAAGCTCAATGCTGTCTCTCCCTAATAATTTCAAAGTCCCGCTCAGCATGTTAACATGTCACAGGACCCATGGAACTCAGAAATAATATTAACTCTCTTTGCGTCCAGATATGCAGATCTTTGTCAAAAAATGTCAAACCCCTTTCGCCTTCATGGTATCTCTGAGGAACATAAAAAGCATAAATAAGAAAGGAGAGATATATGATCAAAGACACAGACCTTGAGAAAATCCTTGAAGCATTCCACTGAATCTGAGACTGTCCCTTGATGTTTCTTTGCTCCCTCAAATATGTGATTTGATTGAAACTTTTCTGCGAACCTACCCCAAGTGGAGGTGGGTGTCACCATGTGCTCAAAAGCCTGAATCTAAACTTTCCCCTTGTTTAATAATCCAGCCGATTTGTTTCTTCCTCTACAGTTTAACTCTGCATTAGGACAAGACAGAGTGTCCTCAGATCAGCACAGCCAGGAGATTCTGCGGCTACTCAAGCAATATACTTTCCTACCACAATTCATAGGCAATCAGGTGTGTGGAAAGGGATCCTGGTCAAAATCCTTCCTTTCTGTGTGTGCCAACAACACATGTAAGAAGAGTTTGCACCTAATTCCTGAGCATCGGTTTATGCTTTGCAAGTGGACACACACACACACACGTGCACATGCACACACAGGCACACACAGAACTTTAGTCATTCCCAACATGTCCTTGCACCCAACATGTCTTCCAGTCTCATCCCAAGAAGGGCCTCAAATCTGACTTTCTTTTCTTTTCTTTTTTTTTTTTTTTGAGTTGGAGTCTCACTCTGTCGCCCAGGCTGGAGTGCCATGGCACCCTCACGGCCACCTCAGTGTCGACCTGCTGGGCTCTGGCAATCCTTCTGCCTCAGCCTTCCAAGTAGCCAGAACTACAGGTGTGCACTACCATGTCCAGCTAATTTTTTATTTATTGCAGAGACAAGGTCTCGCCAAGTTGCCCAGGCTGGTCTCGAACCTGCGGCCTCAGGCAATCCACTCACCTTGGCCTCCCAAAGTGCTGGGATTACAGGCTAAGCCACCAAGCCCCGCCATAGCTGACTCCAAAGTATAGTTTTTAGCACTGTTATTCCAATCTTTACAAAGGGAAATTTCACTGTGTGACTTGGGATTTAGGATTATTCCCAGGTGGTTTTGACTTAGTAACTCCATAAAGATTCTTGCCTCTAATCAGCTCTCTTTTGTGGTATAACTAACAGCCAGGTCTCTGCCCTCTAAAGCAATCATCAGAAAAAAAGGAGGGGCCAGACCCGGTGACTCATGCCTGTAATCCCAGCCTATAATCACACCTGTAATCCCACCCTCTCAGAAGCACCCAGAATAATGTTTAACCAAATATCTGGGCACCTTATGGCCCAGTCAAGTTGGCACATAATGTTAACTATCACCATTGCCCTCCAGAAATCTGACCTAAGTCCTACACCCACCTTCAGTACATGGGAGGTGCTGTTTGCTTCCCTGACACCAGCACTGGCTATGGTCAACTTATTTTACCAACCCTGATAGGGAAAAAAAAAATCATTTATCAATATTGTTGCTGTTTTCTTCACACTTCTTTTATAACTAGTGAGGTTGGACCAATTTTATAAGGCCATTAACATCTTTTGTTGCTTGGTAAATTACCAGCTTTTTGTACCTGACCAAATCTTCTAGTGAACTGTCTATTTTTGTTATATTATTCTATAAACTCTCTAAATGAGTGATGTTAATACTTTGTCATATATTATATTTTCTCGGTTTATGTTTGCCTTTTAACCTTTGTGTGTGATATTTCACACAATTTACTTTTTATGTGGTCCAGTTCAATGTTTTTCTGCATGGGGGTTTCAATGTTTGAGGTCCTCTACTCCACTGAATGAGTTTTAGCATCTGACAATTAGGGGAACACGGAACTTCAAAGCTCAGGAGTTTTTTTTTTTTTTGAGTTGGAGTCTCAATCTGTCACCCAGACTGGAGTGCAGTGGCAGCTCCCGGCCACCGCAGCCTCGACCTGCTGGGCTCCGGCGATCCTCAACCTGCTGGGCTCCGGCGATCCTCCCGCCTCAGCCTTCCAAGGAGCTGGAACTGCAGGCACGGGCTGCCACGCCTGGCTAATTTTTTTTTAATTTATTGTAGAGATGAGGTTTCACCTGCCCAGGCGGGTCTCGAACCCGTGGGCTCAGGCAATCCACTCATCTCAGCCTCCCAAGGCGCGGGATTACAGGCTGAGCCATCGAGCCCGGCTGTTTTTCTTGTTAACTTCCGCTCACCCTACTCCTTGCCTGCAGGACCAGTCTCCACCCCCCATTCCTAAATTCTCTTCATAGTGCTAATGGGATCAAGACCAGCCCAGCCCTCTCACCATAGTCATAGAAGCTCTTCATCAGCACTTGGCCAGACCAGGACCAGGGGTTGGGTTACCAGTTAGGTGCCAGGAGAAACTTCTATATGATCACAGAAAACAAACATCAGTGATCACAGCAACAGCTGTGAGGCTGTGCTTCCAAGACGTGGCCCTCACGTGGGTCCACAAGTCTTCAATTGGGCCTCTGTGCTGAGCACGAGTTAACACCAGTGACTTCTCTCTGAAACATTAACAACCCCTTCTGAGACTTTAATGCTGCTGGTGGTTTTTGTTTGTTGTTTCTTAACAGTTTCATCTATAGGAGACAAGAGTTTCCAGACTGTACTAGACTCAAACTTTTACTTCTACGACATAAACCTGAAGAGTGGCTAAAGATAAAATAGAGGGCTGGGCTTGGCGGCTCAGGCTGTCATCCCGTGCTTTGGGAGGCTGAGGTGAGTGGATTGCCTGAGTCCGCGGGTTCGAGACCCGCCTGGGCAACTTGACGAGACCTCGTCTCTACAATAAATCAAAAATTAGCCGGGTGTAGTCGCGCGTGCCTGCAGTTCTGGCTCCTTGGATGGCTGAGGTGGAAGGATCGCCTAAGCCCAGCAGGTCGATGCTGGGATGGCCGTGAGCGTGCCACTGCACTCCAGCCTGGGCGACAAAGTAAGACTCCAACTCAAAAAAAAAAAAAGATAAAGTGTGAGTAAAAGTCAATTATCGGGTCAAGCATGAGTCACTAAACATGGGTTTCATCCGGAAATCTCTCCTTAGTATGACAGGCAATGGTTTTCTTATGATAATGAAGCCACAGTGAGAGATGATACCTAAGGTTGTTTGCAATAGAATAGCCCCTTTCACTTGCGATCTGCCAGGATTTGATGAATGAATAAATGAATGAATGAATGAAATTCAAAGTGCATCATTGCTGAATCTAGAAAGGCTTAAATAATACATTTGAGGCAGATCAGGATGAAGACCTGAACAAAGAAGATTCTGGCCATACTTTCTTCATACACCATTATGGATTGTTGGCTGGGCTGGGTGGCTCAGCCTGTCATCCCAGCGCTCTGGGAGGCCAAGGCAAGTGGATTGCCTGAGCCCGCGGGTTCGAGACTAGCCCAGGCAACTTGGCGACACCTCCTCTCTACAATAAAACAAAAATTAGCCGGGTGTGGTAGCGTCAGCCTGTAGTTCCAGCTACTTGGAAGGCTCGCAGGAACCCAGCAGGTCGATGCTGGGGTGGCCGTGAGCGTGCCACTGCACCCCAGCCTGGGCAACGGAGTGAGATTCCAAGTCAAAAAAAAGAAAGAAAGATTGTTATAAGCACCTCTGGGGACAGTTCTCAGAGGGAGCAGTTTGAATGGAGGCAGGGACTCCTTAGAATTCCTGAGCAGCTTTTCTATACTGAACATGCCTGCTTCCTCTGGCAATAATGGTGTGCACGGCCCATCTTTCCCCAACCCTCCTCCTCCTCCTCAGTGCTTTTCTGTCCTCCAAGTGGATCCTCTAAGGGGAACTCACTCCATGTACAACCCGGGCATCCCTGTGAGAGTGCATCTGGTGTCCGTCAAGTTTCCCCACAGACCTTCCCAAGCTGGCGCTAGTCACACCATCTGCTGCCCCCCCCACCCCCAACATGAACATTATTTGCTTGTTGATAACCTTACCGTGATCTCATAAAGGGTGGAGCCACACAAAATGCACCCAGCCTGTGTGCTCAGGAAGCCTTGGGTGCTCCACAGCTGGGGGATCCCTGGCTCCCGGGGGCAATCGTGCTATAAATCAACAGATGTTCATGCGTCCACCTGGTCTCATGTACCTGGGACCCTGGAGGTGCGGAAGGAAGCCTTGGGGACTGGCCTGGGTGCTGCAGTCCTGGCCCCCACACATTCCTCACATGCTAGCCCACCCAAGCCAGTCCTTGGGCAGGGCTTAGTTACACCCTCAGCTGCTCTGCCCAGCTCTTCTCCTGAACAGATAACCATCTCCTGAATTCATTGATTGAACCCATTTTATTGCCACTATGTAATAAATGTAAGACTCTCGGCCAGGCTCGGTGGCTCAGCCTGTCATCCCAGCACTTTGGGAGGCTGAGGCGAGTGGATTGCCTGAGCCTGAGGGTTCAAGACCAGCCCAGGCACCTTGGGGAGACCCTGTCTTTACAATAAAATCAAAAATTAGCTGGGCATGGTAGCATGAGCCTGTAGTTCCTGCTACTTGGATGGCTGAGGCGGAAGGATCGCCGGAGCCCAGCAGGTCGATGCTGGGGTGGCTGTGAGTGTGCCACTGCACTCCAGTCTGGACGACAGAGCAGACTCCAACTCACACACACAAAAAAGACTCTTTCTCCTGCAATACAATTGATTTTTTTCTTCTAATAAACATACTCATCAAAGTGATTAATTAAATGAACAGCTAGCATACTTATACCCCGACTTCCATGTCCTCTTTGCTGATATCCGTGGTAGCCTGGGCTCTTGCATTTCCTAAGTGCCAAAGCTTCTTCTTCTCTAATTCGGGACACATTTAGCTAATTCTGTCTGCCAAGTCCTATTCAGTGATTAGGCTAAGTAAGGGACTCTTCTCAAAGCGTCACTCTCCTGGTCGTAGAAGACACTGAACTCATTTCACATGAAAAGATAAAACAGATCGACTCAGAGGATAGGCTTATATTTCTAGTTCGTTTGTCCAGTGTCCAGGTATTTATACATAATGAGAATTTAATTCACATGAAATCCGTCAACCTCTAGAAGCAGGTCAGAAGGTCTGAATAGAGGCTGGGTGTGGTGGCTCATGCCTATAATCCCAGCACTTTGGGAGGCCAAGATGAGAGGATTGCCTGAGCCCGTGAGTTCGAGACCAGGTTGGGCAACATGGCAAGACCTCATCTCTATAAGAAAATAATAATAATAATAATAAGTAAGACCAAACAGGAAATTAACATGAATCCATAAGCATAGATAGGCTGAATTCCAGTTCAAATGATTTTTTTTTTTTTATGTTAAGAGTAGCATAGTCTGGGCTCAGTGACTCAGCCTATCATCCCAGCACTTTGGGAGCCTGAGGCGAGTGGATTGCCTGAGCCCGCAGGTTCGCAACCAGCCCGGGTAACTTGGCGAGACCTCATCTCTACAATAAATCAAACAGTTAGTCGGGCATGGTGGTGGGGGCCTGTAGTTCCAGCTACTCGGAAGGCTGAGGCGGAAGGATCGCCGGAGCCCAGCAGGTTGAGGCTGCGATGGCCGGGAGCGGCCACTGCACTCCAGTCTGGGCGACAGAGTGAGACTCCGACTCAAAAAAAAAAAAGGTCTGAAATAGGAAAACAGAATCCACTTCCAGTAATTTCAACAGAGGGAATTTAATTCCAGGAACTGGCCACATGGGAGAAGAAGGAGCGGTGAGGGTGATCTGGAAAGATGAGGAGGAAGCCACTGGGACGGGGGTCAGGCCCAGGAACGAGGGTCGCCCACCTGGGAGCTCAAGCCATGGTGAGGGAGGAGCCAGATAACACCAGGGGCGGAGGGGGAAGGGTCCCAGGAGCAGGGACCGGTGGGCTCTGGGGCAGCGTCCCCAGAAAATGCAGAGCAGCCCAATCAGCGAAGGCCTGAGACAGAAGGGGACATGAGGCCAGCTGTTTGGAGAGGTCCCTGAAAATGGAGTGTGCTCCGCTCCCCAACCTTCCCCAGCCCCCTTCCCCGCCACCTGGGAGCAGGGGGAGCCCATGCCCGTCCTTGTCCTCGGGGCTGCTGCGTCCAGGAACTGTCTCAAATCCCCTTCCAGCACGCCCACTCAGCACAGTCTTGGGGACAGGGCCTCCCACGTGCATCTTTAACATGCTGGTCCATGATTCCTGAATGGTGTCGGAGACTTCAGCAGAGAGAGTGGCATTCGTCCCGCATGCCTGTATTTCTACACTGGCATACATATCTGCTTCATGAAACAGCCACGCTTCTGCCATTGCTCCCAACTGAGCCACACAGGCTGATTTTTTTAAATCTTTAAATTGTGTTTATGCACACTTATGGTAAAGAGTATGTTGTGACTTAGTAAAAAAAAAAAGCACCTTGTTCAATACAAGTGTGCCTGTGGTCGGTCCAACAATGGAATGTGATTCAGCCTTGAAAAGGAAGCTTGCCGGGCTCGGTGGCTCAGCCTGTCATCCCGCGCTTTGGGAGGCTGAGGTGAGTGGATTGCTTGAGCCCGCGGGTTCGAGACCCGCCTGGGCAAGCGAGACCTCATCTCTACAATAAATAAAAAATCAGCCGGGTGTGGTAGCGCACGCTTGTAGTTCCAGCTACTTGGAAGACTGAGGCAGAAGGATCGCCGGAGCCCAGCAGGTCGAGGCTGCGGTGGCCGGGAGTGGCCATTGCATTCCAGTCTGGGTGACAGAGTGAGACTCCAACTCAAAAAAAAAAAAAAAAGAAAAGAAAGCTTGTTCATTCTGACACACGCCACCGCATGGATAAAACTTGAGGACATTAGGCTCAGGAAAACAAGCCAGTCACAGAAGGACAAATACTGTATGAGTCCACTTACGCTAGGTACCTGGAACCGTCAGATTGACAGAGACAGGAAATGGAATGGTGGGTGCCCGGGTCGTCGGGAAGGAGATGGGGAGTTAGTGTTTAATGGGTGCTATTTCAGTCTGGGAAGATAGAAAGTTCTGGAGAGGGATGGGGGTGATGGCTGCACCACAGTGTGGACGTACTTAATGCCACTAAACTGTACATTTGAAATGGTTAAAGTAACCAGTTTTATGTTAACTATATCTTACCACAATAAGAAGCTTTTCATTTAAAAAATACGTATTTCAATGCTTCTTTTTTGCATACAGAGTTGTGTTCTGTCGTGTTTTATAAATGTATCAAACATAACGCCATGGTTTGCCAAATAAATCCCCCTTTTAAAATGTTAATGAACGTCTTTTAAATAATTTTAAAATTATTTTTCCAGAATCATATTTTCAGGATTGTGATGTTTAGGATTTTAGACTTAAGGATTTTTGTCCTTGGGCGCTTCGGTGTTTGGAGTCACGGCGTTTCTAGGGCGTTTGGAATTGTGTCTTTCTAGACCATGGCCCTAACTCTTGGACATGACACTGGGACTTCAGTCAGTCCTGGGCTGGTTCCCTAACGGGGTGGCGTGGTTCATTTCAACATCAAACCAGTTCAGCATCAGCCAGACTCAAAAAGAAGAGGTGCCTGGATTCTGTACACCAGCAAGTGGCAGTGCTATTTTTCAGGTTGAAACTTCCCAGAGTTGTTCATAGACGTAGTTACACTACTGAACGTTTCTGCGGTCACTCTTGTCAGTTTCTTGTTCTGGGAAGTGCAGAAGGAATGTTTATGTAGAAGTTTCAGGAATAGCACTTGGAGAGGTCAGGCAGCGAAAGGTATTCACTTGAAAACGAGGCCGCGCACTTGTGGGCAGCACATGTCACAAACCACTCACCTCGGTACCCCAAGTACACTGGTTCTGCATCTGAGCACTTCCTGATCCAGAAAAACAAGGATTTCCTTGCTCCTTGCTTTTCTCAGCATACAAGGGGTGATGCTGTTCCATGCCCCTGCTTGCCGACACCCTGATCTCTCTGGGCTTCTGGTCTGGGCACCCAGCCCTTCTCCTCCATCCCCTGTGCTGTCCTTCTCTGGCTCCCTGGCTAGCTGTCTTCCTCTGTCATGCAACCTGTAATCCCAGCAAGAGAAAACCAGTCTGTGGGGGAAGAGACCCGGCCCCCTCCAGCTAGGGACCTGGCTTCCTGGGCTGCACTAACCACACGCCCCTCCCCTCCCGCCTTCTCTCCTCAGGGAGGAGGAGGAGGAAGCAAAATCTTAGGAGAAGCCTGAGCCCCCCATGGCAGGCTCAGCTCAGTGCGCCAGTGTTGCATGCAGGCAGCTGGCTGGCAAGGCACCCCAACCCACTTACAAAGCTCAGCCCTGCAGACTTCGGGAACACAGAACTGGGTTCACAGAAAGATTAAGGCTGCCCGCCCCAGAGCAAAAAGCTGGAGTGACAGACTCCCCCAAAATGACTGGGGTGATAGCAGTGGGCAATGACATCTACAGTGACCAGGAGAGAAAGGCGCTCCAGAGTCAAGGTGAGAGTCTCGGGCTGTGACAATGGCACCCGATGCCCTGCAGGTCCTTGAGGTGGCATCTTCCATTTTGTTCGGGACGAAGGTTCTAGATCCAGTACAATACATGACAGATGCAAAAAGAAGCTCAATGGACAATAATCAGAAAAAACTGAATGCGCCAGGCTCGGTGGCTCAGCCTGTCATCCCAGCAATTTGGGAGGCTGAGGCGAGTGGATTGCCTGAGCCCACGGGTTCGAGGCCAGCCCGGACAACTTGGCGAGACCTCGTCTCTACAAGAAATCAAAAATTAGCCTGGCATGGTAGTGCACGCCTGTAGTTCCAGCTACTTGGAAGGCTGAGATGGAAGGATCGCTGGAGCGCAGCAGGTCGACGCTGGGGTGACCGTGAGTGTGCCACCCCACTCCAGCTTGGGCAACAGAGTCAGACTCCAACTCAAAGAAGATGTCATGACTCCACGGGCAAAATGCTCGAGCGCATGGGTTGGAGTACGGAGCTTCCCCAGGAGACACTGGCTGAGGCTGGGGTGCCCTCACGGAGGCTGGAAAACAGGGATCAAGTGCTGTCAAAGCACCGTACTTGAGGGGACTATTTTCTCTTTTTTTTTTGAGTTGGAGTCTCACTCTGTCGCCCAGACTGGAGTGCAGTGGCCACTCCCGGCCACCGCAGCCTCGACCTGCTGGGCTCTGGCGATCCTTCCGCCTCAGCCATCCAAATAGCTGGAACTACAGGCACGCGCTACCACACCCGGCTAATTTTTGATTTAGTGAAGAGATGAGGTCTCGCCAAGTTGCCCAGGCGGGTCTCGAACCCGCGGGCTCAGGCAATCCACTCACCTCAGCCTCCCAAGGCGCGGGATTACAGGCTGAGCCACCGAGCCTGGCTAGGGGACTATTTTCTGAGTCCCAGCAGAGGCTACTGTTGGAAACCAGAATATGCCTCCCCTAAACATGACGGAAAAACGAGTCTCTTGTAAGAGAAATGTATATCTGTAAAGAAACTTCCAACTGTGAGGGTGTCTCCCTTTTTGCACCAGGAAGGAAGGATGGCTAGATCATGAGGATGTATCAGCAGAAAAGGCACAGTCTTACATCTGCACAACCAATTTTTTTTGTTGCTTCTCCCGGGCATCTCCCCAAACAGGGTACCCCCCCAACCCTCTTTCTTTGTTTCAGAAAAATGACACTATTTCAACCCAAAGTTGCCAATCTTTCTTGAGAACTGCTCTGGAGGTTTGCTCTAGTCTGAGCTAATTCCCACGTACTCGGAAGGCAGCCAGTTAGTAAACTTGTTTGTTTTTCTCCTATCCATCAGTCTTTTGTTCCAGGGCATCCCAGGTAGAACTTATGAAGGAGAGAGAAACTGATTTTCCCTTCACTTTGGAGGGTTGCTTCCAGAGATCAAGGAAGAGCCCAGCAAGCTAGTGATCCCCCCTCCTGCTGCGGGGACCCCACTTCCTTGTCCTCAGGCCTGTAACCAAGAATTTTTGCCTGAAAGTATGTTCTAAACACTCTTCTTTAGCTCTACTTTAAAAGTGCCCTTTAAATATTTTTTTCTTCCTCCCTTCTCCCCCCAGGCGCTCCCTTACACTGTGATGCTTATCTCACACTATACTTCCTTAGAGAGTCCAAGGTCTAATCGTAAAGCAAGGGGAAACAAAGGCCCAGCTGCCACCAGGGAGTACTTTGAGGCCAACCAGGTCATCCGAAATTCCAGAGGCCAATGCTAGAACAAACTAGGCCCAACCCTTGATTACAGAGCCTTCCTACCTGAGAGGATTCACAGTCGATTGGTCCACCACCCACTCACAGCCAAGATAACACCAGTCAAACCCCCAAAGGACAATTACTAGGGATAGTCATAGAGACCCGGAGACCCACACCCATTTTCACCCCTGCATGTTTCCTACAGCAAGCTTCCCTTCTTATACCCTTACCCTCGGCCGCAAACCAGGAAATGGTTTCTGGAGGCATGAGCCTGGCCATTTCCCCAGTTGCTGGCTTCTGGAATAAAGTCACCTTCCTGTAACTATGTCTCAGGCTTGTTTGCGACCTGCAAACAAGGAACAGCTGAACTTGCTGTGGGTAAGAGGCCCAGCTTCCTCCAAAAGAATCCTCCCATAGGCTTCCTTATTGCTTCCTTCTTTTGGGGGAAACTCCTCCCCACCCAGGAGGTGACCTAGACTGGACGCCCCCCCCCACCTCCTTGCCAGACATCCGTAGAGTATGTTCCATGAGTCAGCAGGCTGGAATCTGAGGTCGGCAGTGAGCACACACACCAGAGGGACTTTGGACTTCGGCCCTACAGCCTGAAAAGAACAGTCCAGAGGGTGAGGGCTTCAGCCTGCAGGCTCTGCCCTGGGCTGTGTCTGTTCTAGACTTTCCCCTTGTAACAGGGCCCAAAGCTTTGAAAGTACCCCATCCTATGCCTTAGACCCAATGATAAATAGCAATGAAAATGAGTTCTCAGTAAAAGAAGAGTTCCTAGCCAGGCTCGGTGGCTCAGCCTGTCATCCCGCGCCTTGGGAGGCTGAGGTGAGTGGACTGCCTGAGCCCGTGGGTTCGAGACCTGCCTGAGCAAGCGAGACCTCATCTCTACAATAAATCAAAAAATCAGCTGGGCGTGGTAGCACGCGCCTGTAGTTCCAGCTACTCGGAAGGCTGAGGCGGAAGGATCGCCAGAGCCCAGCAGGTCGAGGCTGCGGTGGCTCATGATCTCATTGAGTCACTCTAGAGTCTGAGCGGCCACTGCACTCCAGTCTGGGCGACAGAGTGAGACTCCAACTCAAAAAAAATAAAAATAAAAATAAATAAATAAATAAATAAGGCCAATTTCACGGCAACTATGAATAAAAGCGACTTTACTAAAATCGGTTATCCGTTTCATTTTATAATATATAGTCTAAGTAAAATCAGCATGCTCACTGTGCAAACATAGCTGTAGGCCCAGTCCCCAGTGTCCTCCCTTCCAGCAGATTGCCAACCTGTGATTTTCTCCTAGAGAAATTCTACACTGCTGAGAGCTATAACAGACTGTCCATATGTGAAAGGTGTAATAGATGGTTTTCACATTATTATTTTTATTATTATTTTCGAGTTGGAGTCTCACTCTGTTGCCCAGGCTGGAGTGTAGTGACACGCTCATGGCCACTGCAGCCTTGACCTGCTGGGCTCAGGTGATCCTTCCACCTCAGCCTTTCAAGTTGCTGAGAATAAGCACCCACCACTGCACCCAGTTAATTTTTTAAAAAATTTGTTATAGAGATTAGGTCTTGCCATATTGCCCAAGCTGGCCTCGAACTCCTGGGCTCAGGCAGTCCTCACACCTCAACCTTCCAAAGTGCTGGGATTACAGGCATGAACCACCGTGCCCGGCTTGAGGCCTAGGTCTCAACGTAAACAGCCTTTTCCAGAAGACCATACTGTGTTGATCATGATTAACACTTGATGGGAAACAGACTCTAGAGTGACTCAGTGAGATCATGAGACCTTACGTAATTACGCTTTTATGAAACAATACAAAGGAGTTGATTATTAGCATGGGGATTTTCTTTATGCTAATAGAGTTAAAATTTAAGAATAAAATGGAACACTAAGCCAAAGAACCGAGTGTATGTTGCTTTCAGATATTTTGTAAAAAACTTGAATAAGGGTCTATTAAACAGAAGAGAAGACTAAGACTTTATCCAACTGCTTATTCCTTACAAGAAGTAAGCATGTTTAGGGAACGAAGAGGGGTAAAGAAAGCTGAGTGTCTTGGCAAATCTTCACTGCTCATTTTAATCTTGTATGTGAAGTGTGTGTTATACGCTTGCCTTTCAATGAATGACCTTTCAGTGCCAGTGAAGTCAAATATCAAACAGTAAAGCCTTAAGTAACAAGAAAATGCCAGAAGTAAGTTGATCTAGTTCAACTCTAGTAGAATTCTAGAATAAACTTGTTTTTTTTGGGAGGGGGTCTCACTCTGTTGCCCAGGCGGGAGTGCAGTAGTATGATCATAGCTCACCACAGCCTCGACCAGTCTCAGGCGATCTTTCCGCCTCAGCTTCCTGAGTAACTGAGACTACAGGAGTGCCTACCATGCCTGGCTAAGTTTTTGATTTTTTTGTAGAGATGGGATCTGGTTATGTTACTGAGGCTGGTCTTGAACTCCTGGACTCAAGCTCAGGATCCTCCTGCCTTAGCCTCTCAAAGTGCTAGAATGACATGCCACTGCACCCAGCAAATGATTTTGAATAGAAATTCCTTGCATTGCTAAAAAGCCACTGAGCACATATGTGTCTTTCCTTATTGTGCTTGGACGAATATAATTACATCTTGAATTTAGAGTTGTGGCAGTTGTGTCCCCTCAGGGTGCCCATGGCTAATCCGTTTATTGAGCACGACTGGGAAAGGGCACTGTGCTGCCTAGAGAGAAGCAGGACACAACAGCCACACTCAAGGAGGTCATACAGGACCGGGCAGCGGCTGCTGCAGAAATGCTCCAGGTTCAGCCTCAAGTCCAGCGGGTCCACGATGGCTGTGGCCTGGGCGGGTTGAAGAGTCCTGTGGTGGAGGGCTGAGGGAGAAGTTCTTCTAGGTGTAGGGAATGCGAGAACAAGGGCAAACCAGAGTAGGAGCAAGGCCTGTCCAACAGGTGGAGGCCAGACTGACCGATGGAGATAAGAACTAGGCAAGGAAGCCTTGGAGGCAGCTCAGGGATTAGGTCACAGCGGGATGTTCTTTATCTTTCTTCTCTATTATAAGGATAATATACTTACCAGTTGAACCTACATACAAGTAGGTGAATAAAGTGAAAGCTTTTCTATTTTCATTCCATGTCCTTCTGGGAAATTTCTGTGCAAACACACAAAAAATGATACCTTATATTCTGTACTATAGCTTGCTTTTTTAGAACTTAAAATACCTAGAAGTTTCTTGGACATCTTTTATTTATTATTATTATTATTATTTTTGAGTTGGAGTCTTACTCTGTTACCCAGACTGGAGTGCAGTGGCCGGGAGCGGCTACTGTAGCCTCGACCTGCTAGGCTCCAGCGATCCTTCCATCTCAGCCTTCCAAGTAGCCGGAACTACATTTGCACGCTACCACACCTGGCTAATTTTTTTGATTTATTGTAGAGATGAGGTCTCGCCAAGTTGCCCAGGCGGGTCTCGAACCCGCAGGCTCAGGCAATCCACTCACCTCAGCCTCCCAAAGCACGGGACTACAGGCTGAGCCACCAAGCCCGGCTTCTTTTATTTATTATTATTTGAGTTGGGGTCTCACTCTGTCGTCCAGGCTGGAGTGCAGTGGCATAATTATGGCTCACCACAGCCTCCCGTGTAGTGGAATTACTGGGGGCACACCACCATGCTTGGCAAACTTTTTTTTTTTTGTAGAGATGAGGTCTTGCTATGTTACCTAGGCTGGTCTTGAGCTCCTGGACTCAAGCAGTCCTCCCTCCTGTGCCTCCCAAAGTGCTGAGAGTATGGGCAAGAGCCACCATGCCCAGCCTCCTGGGTATCTTTTAAGTCTAAGAAGTCCATGTTCCTTTTGATGGCTACCAAATATTTGATTGATTAATACAATTAATTTAACCTGTGTTTGATATAGTTAAGTATAGTTTGCAGTTTGAGACTACTGTCAACAAATTTTAAAAGTGCCTTGGTGAGCAGATTTTTATAGATCATCTTTATAGGCTTTGGGTCTCCCAGAATGAGAAGTGGCTAAGGCAGAACTTGCTGGGAGAAGGGGAGCTGAGTTTTTGATAGTACCGAATTGCTCTCCAAAAAGACTATACCAGTTTATACTCTGATAATAGAAAGGGCATGTGCGTCTCCATATGCCATACTCCATTCTGCCAGCATTTGGTTTCATCACACTTTTAAATCTTTGCCAAATTGATTAATGAAAAATGGTAGCTGGGCTCAGTGGCTCAGCCTGTAATCCCGCGCCTTGGGAGGCTGAGGTGAGTGGATTGCCTGAGCCCGCGGGTTCGAGACCCGCCTGGGCAAGCGAGACCTCATCTCTACAATAAATCAAAAAATCAGCCAGGCGTGG
>CAUYQG010052046.1:0-26311 GCA_963574415.1 Tarsius wallacei
GAGATTAAGAGAAACCCTGCAAGACATCAAGAGAAGACCAACTCCTAGACACATAGCAATTAGCCTGCACAAAGTAGGCTATAAAAGTAGGTATAAAAAAAAAAGTCCAAGCTGGGCTCGGTGGCTCAGCCTGTAATCCCGCGCCTTTGGGAGGCTGAGGTGAGTGGATTGCCTGAGCCCGCGGGTTCGAGACCCACCTGGGCAAGCAAGACCTCACCTCTACAATAAATAAAAAAATTAGCCGGGCGCGGTAGCGCGCGCCTGTAGTTCCAGCTACTTGGAAGGCTGAGGCGGAAGGATCGCCAGAGCCCAGCAGGTCGAGGCTGAGGTGACCGGGAGCGGCCACTGCACTCCAGTCTGGGTGACAGAGTGAGACTCCAACTCAAAAAAAAAAAAAAAGTCCTAAAGCAGCAATAGAGAAAGGTCAGACTACATAACAGGGAAGACTAATCAAAATAACAGCTGCCTTATCAGCAGAAACATTACAAGTTAGATAAGACCAGAGCCCAATTTTCAAAGTCCCCCAAAATAAACAATTTTAACCACATATTTCCTACCCAACCAGCTCAACTTTGACAGCGAAGGAGAATTAAAATCCTTCCCAGACATCCAATCCCTAAAAGATTATGCTGCTTCCAGACCAGCTCTACAGGAGATGCCCAAGAAGGTATTAAGCAAAGAAGAAGAAGAAGAAAAATAGAACAACCATACACTTCCCCAAAATGCAGGAAAACATAGAATCAACACACCATACTTCATGACTGGAAAATTGAAAATATACATATATATCAACCCCAAAGTTAAAAGAAAACAAAACAGCCTTATATGAGTCTCATGACAGGGATAAACACTTACACTTCTATAATAAGCCTGAACATGAATGGACTAAATGCACCACTGAAAAGACACAGAATGGCAAAATGGATTAAAAAAGCATGACTCAACAATATGCTGCCTCCGGGGAACACATCACACTATAAAAACCATCAACAGACTCAAAGTTAGAGGATGAAAAACTAACTTTCAGGTGAACAGAACACAAACAAAGGCAAGAGTGGTGATTTTAATATCAGACAACACAATCTACAAATTATCAAAAGTTAAAAAATATAAGAAAGGACATCACAAAATGATAAAAGTTTCAGTCCATCAACAAGAAATATCCATCCTAAACATATATGCACTCAACACAAAAGCACCAGCTTTTATAAAACTACTATTAAGTAAGATAAAATAAGATAGTGACTCCAACACTATCATAGCTGGGGACTTAAATGCCCCACTAACAACACTACATAGATTTTTCAGAAAAAAAAATCAATAAGGAGATCTGGAACTGAAACCTGATGCTTGATCAAAAGGACTTAATAGATACCTAGAGAACACCCCACCCAATAACCATGGAATATACATTCTACTCATCACCACATTGAACATACTCCAAGATCCACTATATCTTTGGTCATAAATCAAGCATAAATAAATTTAGCAATATTGAAATACTGCCATACACTTTCTCAGACCACAGTGGAATAAAAATAAATATGACCTCCATAAAGCTCTCCCAAAACACACAAGGACATGGACTTGATATCAAGCTGCATTATGCTGAACAATACCTGGATCAACACGAAAATTAAAGTATTTCTGGAAACAAATGAAAACAAAGAAACATCTTACCAAAAACTCTGGGATGCCATGGAAGCATTAATAAGAGGGGAATTTATAGCTCTATGCACACAAATCAAGAAAATAGATTACAAGTTAACAGCCTAACAAATCACCTTAGGGAGCTGGAAAGGCAAGACCACCAAAACCCTAACATCAGCAGAAGAATCCAGAAAAATCCAAATATGGAACATAGAAGACAAAAAAAAATCATAGACAAAAATCAAAAAAGCAAAAAGCTAGTTCTTTGAAAGAATATACAAGATTGATGGACCCCCTAGCCAGACTGACCAAGAAAAAGAGAGAAAAAGCCCAAATAAACACAATCAGAAAAGCAAATGCAAAAGATCCAAGTCACGATTGACCCCGAAGAAATACAAAAGATTATCAGAGATTACTATGCACACCTGTATGGAAACAAACTTGAAAACTAAATGAAATGGAGTAGTTTCTGACATTGTGTGATCTGCCAAGGTTGAAACAGGAAGACCCTAGATAGACCAATAATAACCAAGGAAATTGACTTTTTCATAAGAAAACTACCTACAAAAAAAGAAAGGAAAAGAAAAAAAAGAAAAAGTCCTGGATCAGACAGCTTTCCAGTGGAATTCTACAAAACATAAAAAATTAGATAATACCAATCCTATTGAAAGAATTTCAGGCAATTGAGAAAGACAGAACTCTCCCCTAATCATTTTATGAAGCTAACATCACACTGATAACCAAACAGGATAAAGATCCAACAAAGAAGGAGAACTACAGGTCAATATTCCTGATAAACATATATGCAAACATTTTCAGTAAGATTCTAGCAAATTGGATCCAACAACTCATCTTAAATTCATCCACCATGACCTAGTAGGCTTCATCACCAGAATGTAGAGCTGGTTCAACATTCTGCAAGATCCCAAATGCTATTAAATACACTAACAGAGGTAAAAACAAGAACCATATAATTATATCATTAGATACAGAAAAAATTTCTGACAAAATTCAGCATCCCTTCTTGATAAAAACCCTTGAACACCTAGGCATAAAGTGAACATACCTCAAAATATTTAGAACCATCTATGATAAACCCACAGCCTACATATTACTAAATGGACAGAAATTGGAAGCATTTCTCCTGAAACCCATAATAAGACAAGATTGCCCATGATTACCCTTCCTGTTCAGTATAGGGTTGGAAGTCCTAGCTAGATCAATCAGACAAGAGAAGGAAATCAGGTGTATACAAATAGGAAAAGAGGAAGTTATTCCTCTTTGCTGATGATATGATCCTATACCTTGAAAATCCAAGAGAATCTGTCAAAAACCTCCTTGCACTGATAAAGGACTTTGGCAAAGTCTCAAGATACAAAATCAATGTGCAAAAGACAATCACATTTTTATACACCAAAAAAAAAAAAAAAAGAGAAAAAATACAAAAAAAAAAAAAAAACCAAGCAGAGAACCAGATAAAAAGCAAAATCCCAGTCACAATAGCCACACACAAAAAATGAAACACCTTGGCATCATCTTAACCAGAGATGTGAAAGACCTTTACAATGAACTACAAAACCCTATTCAAATAAATCAAAGAAGACACAAACAAAAGGAAAGATATTCCATACTCACGGGTTGGAAGAAACAACATTGTGAAGAAGTTGATCCCACCCAAGTAAATCTACAGATTCAGTGCAATACCCATTAAATTATCAACATCATTCTTCTCAGAACTGGAAACTACAATACAGAAGAAATTCATTAGGAAACATAAAAGACCACAAATAACCAAAACAATCCTTAGCAGAAGAAACAAAATATGAAGTATCACACTTCCAGACTTTAAACTTTCTTATAAGGCTACTATAATCAAAACAGCCTGGTATTGGTCTTTGACAAAGTCTCCACCAACAACCACTGGGGAGAGGAGTACCTACTCAATAAACAATGCTGGGAAAATTCACTGACCACATGCAGAAGATTGAAACAGGAAACCTACCTATCATTATTTTCAAAAATCAACTCTAAATGAATCAAAGACCTAAAAGTAAAACCTTATACTATAAGAATATTAGAAAACACAGAAGATACACTTACAGAAATTAGAATAGGCAACGAATTTCTGATCAAAATTCCCAGTGCCATGAGAAATAAGATAGACAAGTGCAATCTCTTCAAACTGAAACGCTTCTGCAAAGCAAAACAAACCATCAAGAGAGTGGGAAGGTGGCCTACAGAATGGGAAAAAATATTTGTCAACTGTATATCTGACAAAGGCCTAATATCCAGGATCTACAAGTAAGTCAAACAAACCATAAGGAAAAAAATAAACAGCCCCATTAAAAAGTGGGCAAAAGATATGATAGACACTTCTCAAAAGAAGACACACCAGCAGCCAACAGATAAATGAAAAAATGCTCAGTCTCTCTAATCATCAAAGAAATGCTAATGAAAACCACATTGAGATACCATCTAACTCCAGTCAGGGTGGCCATTATTAATAACTCAAAAAACAACAGATGCTGGGGAGAATGTGGCGAAATGGAAATGCTTCTACACTGTTGGTTGAAGTGTAAGTGTAGTACAACCTTTGTGGAAAACAGTGTGGTGATTTCTAAGAGATCTAAAAATTAACCCTCCATACAACTCAGCAGTTCCCCTACAAATATCATTCTACAAATCAAACATGTATGATTATTACACCACTATTGACAATAGCAAAAACATGAAACTAAATGTGCTGCCTATCAAAAATTGACTGGATAAATAAAATCTGTTACATATACACAATGAATCTTACACAACTATAAAGTACAAAATTATGGACTTTGCAGCAACTTTGATGTATTTAGGGTCTATCACACTCAGTGATCTGTGACAGACACAAAGAACTGAGTACCACATGTTCTCACTCATAAGCAGTCCCTGAACATTTATCATAATATCATAAGAAAGCGATTGACGGTAGTGGGATACTGCCAGGAGAAGAAAGGAGGTGAAGCAGGGACCAAAGGGAGGCCTAAATGTCATTTGTAATGATGACCACTTATGTACCTATTCCTGAATTGTACCCCACATCTTTAAAATAAAATTTTTTTAAAGATTCGCTAAAATCTACTGAATTAAATATTATGGTCAAAAATAAAAATGTATAGATTAATAGAAGAGATTAGAGAGAGCATTTTTATTATTAATAAAATCTGTCTACTTTTCAACAAAAAGTGCAAGGCACAAAAATGTAGCAGATTGACCTAAAACAAAGCAATCAACAAAATCAGACTCAGGTGTAACACAGAAGTTATAATTATCTCTCTGGGAATTTTAAATAACTATGATTAGTATCATAAATACAATTACGGAAAAAATGGATAACATTTAAGATTAGATGTGTAATTTCAGTGGACTGATGGAAATGATAATGAAAATTAATGAAAATGGTAGAGATGAATAACACAGTAAAAGTGATAAAGCATGCATTCAACAAGCCCATCAGATGATTCAACACAACTGAATGAAGAATCAGTAAACTTACTCCCTAAGATCAGGATCATGGCAAACATAATTTCTCTTCCAGTAGTTTTGAAAGTCTTAGTCAGTGAAATAAAACAAGGCAAAGACCTAAAAGGCATACAGAATTAAAATGAAGTCAGACTTCTGAAGAAGGTATCAAGGTCCTTCTACTGCAGCATTCAATGGGTGAAATAGGACAATTGCCCTGCTCTGGCTTCCAGGAAAGACCATGGGTACCAATGTCCACCATAGAAACTAATGTCACTAGATCTATTTTTGTGAGTAAAGCACTTTTACATCTAGTCCTTGACTTGTGATTGTTCTTGGTAATTCTAATACTGAGGTACAGTGGGCAGAAGTGTTTGGAATCCTATTTCTGGTGGCTGGCATTGTGATGATCTTTTCTATGCTCCTTATAATTGGAGTCCTCCCCTGGCTTTGGTAACTGGTGCAGAGTGTTCTGCTCTACATGTTGTAACCAAGATATTGTGTTATGGGCAAATGGAAAAACAGAACAGAATGGAGAGTCCAGAAATAGACACACAAAATATAATCAGCTGTTTATTTATAAAAATGCAAAGGCTATAAAGTAGAGAAAATTTTATTTATTCAATAATAGTGCTTGACCATCTGTACTTCAATACTTACCTTAAAACATATGCAAAAATTAAAACAATATGAACCATAGACTAAAATCTAAAATGAAAAACTATGATTCATGGAGAATAATAGATAGAGGAAAATCTGTAGCTGCATGTTAGAAATAAAAATTGCTTAATGCCACACTGCATGCATGATCCATAACAAGAAAAATATTGGTAAATTGAACTTGATCAAAATTAGAAAATTTTTTCCATGAGTAAATGATTAAAATTCTGTTAAATGAATGAAAAGACAAATCATGCATTATCAAGTAAAAGGAATCAAGTATTCATGAAGTGATTGATTTATCTGATGAGTATGGAGCAACTTGTGGTGCCTGAAAAATGTTCAGAAAACCCAGAGACATGCTGAAATGCCCCAGAAAACAATCTGAAAATTATCTCAAAGGCTAAAGCTAGAAAAAATTTTAGTGAAAATAGATAAGTAAATAATTACATTGGATTATGACCAATGTCCATTAGCAAATAAATGGACAAGCAAGCTGTGAGATACCTGAACAATGGACAACTAATAGAAAGGTTGATTGATTAATTGACAACTAATAAAATCAAATTGAGGAAGGTTTGCTGTCAACAGACTTCTACCATTAGCAGGGCTGCTGATAAAGCAAAAGTATCTGGGTATATAATGTACGAATGGATCATGCTGCTTGTTTCTTACTCTAAGTGAAAAGATTAGCAGTGTCTAACTCAGGGCTAAGTCTGGATTATTTAAATACTACCCATAGTCAAGAGATACAGGAACTGATGGATTATAATGATATTAATTAATTTTAACACTATTACCTTACAAAAATGGAGACATGAACAGAATTTAAACCACATTCTACAACTCTTGGATAGTGTATATTAATTGAACATGAAGTATTCAAGTATTTTAATTTAATGCCTATCATATCTCAGGTATTTTGTAAATTTTTGAGGATATATCAGCAAACAAGATATAGTTTCTTACCTTCACAAGTTTCTCATCTAATTAGGGAGACATCATTAACCATTTTTCTCTTTCAGTCCCTCCCAACACACTCAAGCGTATACTTTTTAAAGCCCTCCAATAAATTTGAGATGTTCCAAACTCTAACTGAAATCTTCTAATCTTCTAATCTTCGGAAATACAACTTTGATGCTCTATCATCTTGCACTTTCTATGTTTCTACATGTTCCATAATGATGGACAAATAAAAATAAAAGCACATATCTACCCTTTCATTGCTTATTAAACTCGACACATTCAACAACCAGATTTTTGAGGAAGACATCTTGGGTGTAGCTATAGGTCTACTTCAGGGCTGACTGTCGATTGAAACACTACAGATAAAACTTCAAACTACCTCTGAGGGAGGTAGATGATTTATGTTGTTTCATCAAAAGATAAAAGCAAGGTAGAATTTTGCTCATTAATGAGATGTAGGTTTAATCTCCTTCTACTTGTGCTGCAAACTATTTCTAGGTCTTAATGAAACTAGTTTAGTGATATTTTTAGAATTTCAAATGCATTTTAACTACCAAGATCTAAGTTAAACAAAACCTGTCTTAGAAATATGATTTTCTAAAATACTGAAATTTCTGAAATTTATATCGTTACCATATATATGTATATACATGTGTGTAGATATATACACCTACATACATATATGTACAAGGGGAACCCCAAAAAACTGGAATTTATTTATAAGAAAAAATGTATTTATTCTTGCATGTTTCAAAATACTCTCCCTTTGATGTAATACACCTATCGAAGTACTTTTTCTGCTGTTCAAAACAGTTTTTGAACTCATTAATGTTGATGCTTTTTAGTGCTTCTGCTCTTTTTTGCTTTGTCTCTTCCACATTGGCAAAAACATTTTCCTTTAAAGACTTTTTTCACCTGGGGAAACAAAAAAAAGTTGCTTGTGGCAAGATATGATGACTAAGGAGGGTGGGCACAAGGATCATGCTGCTTTGGGTCAAAAGCTGATGAACACTCAGTATGGTATGGGCATATGTGCTCTTAAATCACCCATCATAAAATGGGCAAACACTTCGAAAGAATCTTAAAAAAAAATTACTGAAGCTGAATGCCATCTCTCACAAAACACTAGATGGTACACCGATGCTGGTGAGTTCCTAGAACACACCTGGTGGAGGAAAACCTGTACTACAAAGGGCCCAACCACGAAAAAAATAATTAATTTTTTGTGGGTCCCTATCACACATATCACATATATAATATATACATATATATGAATGCATGTGTATATATGTATACGTGTATCATGCATATATGTATGCATATATCACATATATCACATATGTACATGATCTATAGAGAGAGAAAGAGGGAGAGAATATATTGTGTGTAATTAATAAAGAATAACCTAATCTTCTAACTCTTTAGTTTTCCTTCCTCTAGCAGAGAAAGCTGACAAACTTCTCTATCTGCTCCTTAGTTATAGCATATGACTAGATCTCATCAGTTGTCTTGCCCCATTTGCTTATAGCCCAAGCGGATAAAATACTACACTTTCTGCTTCCCTGCAAGATCAAATCTATATTTAGATTCTTACATTGCATTATACATTTTTTACAAAATAATCACAAAGCCACAACAAATTCAAAAACTTTGAAATGTATAGAGATTCAGAAGTTTATAAGATAACTCAACCTAGCGTTGAAATATCTTATGGGTTTTCAATAAAACTACACAAATTTCTTAGTTTGTGGCTCCAATATATGCCTGATTGATAGTACTTTAGCAGAATACATGTCTTTTAATGTCCAAAATAACTTGATAATAAAAAATGTCCCAATTTCTCAAAAATATTAGTAAGATAAATAATATCTTAAGAGTTTAACATGAACATATGAACTTGATTGCAAATATTATACAATAAACCTGAGAATCTTAAAAAAGTTAATTTGATTTATCACTCAAAATATTTCCATCTATATAAGTCTTCAAGATAGTTTTCCACTTATATAAGTGTTATTTTCTTTTCCTGCCCTTACCTTTCAGAGTAGCTTTTAGGTTGGGGATTTGTCCCAGATATCTTGAGATTATCTACTTCCTGCCACTTGGATGCGCATTAACTTGTTTTGATTTTGTCTCCCTCATTTTCATTGTGTGCCAAACATCTGCACTCCACATCTCTACCCATTCTTTTCAGGATGACATACATATATATATGGACACTCTGTCTAGTCTTTATGTTTTTATTAATGCATACATGTGATATTTAAGTTTAGACATACACTTGACTGAATTTAGCAATACCTAGGGATTTGGTAAAGCATTATTTTATATATATGTTCATATATAAATACATATACACATATATACATATATAGTAGATACATATATATGTATACACACATATATAAATAGTAAATAAGAATAACTGTCAATATCTCAGCAGAAATAAATAAAAAACACTGAGAAATGAAATGACACTTTTAAGCTTATGAAACAAGAAAAAGATCATGTCAATTTAGAATTCCATATTCATCAAAACTATCTTTTGAAAATATTTCTGAGTGTGTCTGTGAGGGTATTTCCACAGGGGATTGGTATGTGAGTCAGTGGACTGAGTCGGGGAGATCCCTGCACAACGTGGCCTGGGACACAATTCAAGTGACTTGGGGCCCAGATAGAACAAAGAAACATAAAAAAGGAGAATTCATTCTTTCTCTTTCCTGGAACTGGGACGCTTTCATCTCCCTTGGACATGAACATCAGAAATCTAAATTCTTCAGGCGCTGAACTCTCAAACTTGCACCAACACCCTCTCCATCCTCCCATTTCATTATCAGGCTTTTGACATCACCTCATGGTGAGAGTTAACACAATCACTCCTCTGATTCTGAAAACTCTGGACTTGAAAAGTCATGCTTCCCACTTCCCTGGCTCTCCAGTTTGCAGATCAAATATTGTGGAACTTCTCAGCCTCTATAACCTCCCTTAATATGTCTGCTTTCTATGTATGCATGTATATATGAATACATGTAGGTTTGTATCCATCCTACTGGTTCAGTCTTTCTGAAGAGCTCTAATACATTTATTTTAAATTTTAACTACTTAAAGAGTGTGTGACATATAATTTACATATAAAAATATATAATACACTTTCTTGCAAAATTTGCATTGCCAGATGATTCTAACAGAATTATTTTATTGATTTTTTTCCTAGTCTCACTGAGATATAATTAACAAATAAAAGTTTTATAAATCTAAGGTGTACAACTTGACTTTTGATATATGAGAACATTGTGAAATATCACCACAATTAGGCTAACTAACATATCCATTACTTTACATCATTACCATTCCCCCTTTTTGTTCATGTATGTTTGTAAGGGTGTGTGAGTGTGTGTGTGTGAAAAGAACACTTAATATCTACACAATTTAAAATCAACTCAGGTTCTGTGATAATTTCATCACACCCAGATTGACGCTCTGTAGCTTGTGCATGGATCCTACTTCACAACTACATGCCTTCAAGATCTTAAGTCCCACCTCAATAATCATCCAGTCTCTTCTTGGCTTTTAAAGACTGGTTTAAATAGCTATTGAATTTCATTTAGTTCTTTCTCCTACAGATAAAATATCCACAGTAACTCCAATAATTTCTGATAAATCACATAATGTAGTGCAATGGTTTCGAACTGTAATTACAGAATGTCTAGGAGTCAAGCAAATCTCTCTTCTCATTACCCAGGACTGGATTAGTGAGGTCTTGGTAGAGTCAGAATGTACATGGCTCTGAGCCTTGCATTTCTGCTTCAAGCACAGTTTTCATACCTCTAACAGTATTTGTTTTACATACAACATACCTATTGGACTGGTGCATAAGTGCATTTTGGTTTGCACCATGGGTGGTCACAGTCATCAAATTTGCCAATTCTCAGGTTGACTGACATGGATCATCATAGATTAAACATTTTACCACCTTCATCAAAGCCCAATGGTCTTCCTGAATGTAGAGAATGACTCGGGTCAAAGTAGCCCTCTTTGAAACGATAAAACTGTTTTTTTGCCATACATTCCCTGATGCCATTCACCCCATAAACGCACACATATTTCAAGTCACCCCTGCTGCTTTTACTCCTCTGTTAAACGTAAGCAGAAGAATATATCAGAGGTATTTGTTTTTCTCCCACTTGACCTCCATCGCCTGTAGCCCACAAATAGCATTAACTTTCTACAAATCTGCAAAATGCAAGGCGTAGTCACAAGCACAACATCGTCACTCTAAATGACAAATGACAAACAATAAACTTCCAACAACATAGTGTTGTCATGCCAAAAACAAGAACTACAAACTTATGCATCAACATAATATTAAGCATTTTTGAAGATTTTATTAAACAAATAGTATGGCTATAAAACATTCCCAAACACTTACTGTAAATTTTGAGGGAATTTATTTTGTTTTCTCACAAACTTGAATGTAAGGTTCAGCTCAACATTTATTGACTATTTAACTTACATTACCTTGGCCAGTTTAGCCTCATGGGCTCAGGATTTTTAACACTAAAATTGGGGAAAAACCCATAATTCATATGTGGTAGAGACTAGAAAATGAATTGATGTTTCTCACACACTGAGAAAAATACCTTCATAAAATAAATGCTTAAAAATTGAATACTTGGAGTCAGGTGCTGTTGCTTATGTCTGTAATTCCAGCATTTTGGGAGGCCAAAATTGGAGGATAGTTTGAACCTAGGAGTCTGAGGCCAGTCTCAGAAACATAGTGAAACCTTATCATTACAAAAAAAAAAAATTTTTAATTATTCAGATGTGGTGGCATGTACCTGTAGTCCTAGCTACTCATGAGGATAAGGTGGAAGGATAGCTTGATCTCAGGAGATTGAGGCCGTGGTGAGCCGTGATCATGCCGCTGTAGTCCAGGCTGGGTGACAAGTGAAATCCCACCTAAACAAACAAACAAAATCATTACTTGGAGTAAAGGTTTTGGTCATAAGAGAGCAATGAATGTCAGATTTACCTTCATGCTATAAAAATGTACAAAACTGAACAAAGCGTATAAATAAGCACTATTCAAATATTGAACAACCTATCATGCAGTGCTTTGATTATGCAAAACACTGAAGCACATTAAGAAAGCTGTACATTTACTCTACTTCTTTACATGAGAAATTTTTCATACCTCAGCACAGGAAAATGAAACTCAAGTGAAGAGTAGTGGTTTCACTAGTTGGAGGAAAAAAAAACAAATTAATGTTCTTGACTGCTGAGGTCATTGGAATTCCCAGGTAAAGGTATTGAAATAGAAGGATATTCACAATAGAGTTCCAGATGTGTGTCTTTCATTCTCCTTGATGCATCTAAATATTTATCTAACACAACAGGAGCCCATATCAGAGAACAACAATGCAAAAGTTGGGACTAAGCAGAAATTGCAGAGGATGCAGAATGTTCGGAGTCTTTGGAGTTCTGACAAGAGTGGAGTTGATTTTGAGATTGATAATGATTTGAAGAAAGCCCAAAGGTAACACAAATGCTGAAATTAACATGAAGGGGATTTAAACAACTACTATAAATATGTACAAGCTATTCAAGCTAAAGGTAGCCATAAATTGTTGAACATATAGAGACGCAGAGAAAAATGAAAGCAAAAACAAAGTTGCAAAGAGTTAATTATAAATGCTTAGATACAATAGCTGAAATTAAAAAATCCACTGAATTTTCCTAAAACCAGATTGTACAATGACAATTAAGCTGAGTATAAGGTAGAAAAACTATTCTAACTATAATACTGACAGAAAAAAGGTTTTAAAGAAAATAACATAGCCTCATTGACTTGTAGAGAGATTTAGTAGTCTAATATACATAATTGGAGTCCCAGTTGGGAAAAAAAGAGATTAAGGCAAAAATGCAAATTAAAACTATATAGAATATCATGAAATACCCATCATATATGTACTAGAATGCCTGAAATGTAAAGACTGGCATGTCCAAATGCTGGCTGTGACAGTCACATGAGACAAACAGAACTCTTGCACATTTCTTATGAGTGTAAAACGTTGTAATCAGCTATAATCACTTGAAAAAACAGCTGGGCAACTGAATTTAATTAAAATTCAATTAATCAAGAATACATTACTGTTCTAAACGTGTTTTCAAATTTGATAAGAGCTATGTATGAACTCACATATTTAAAACACTTAACAAATCTCAAACAGGAAAATGCATACACAAGAAACATAGTTAAAGATATCATTGTCAAATCATAAAAAAGCAAACATAAATAGAAAATCATAAAAAGTAAGAGCTTTTGAAAATAATCACAGAAACAAAGAACTGAGTGCCACATGTTCTCACTCATACATGGATCCTGAGCGTTGATCATAATACTACAAGAAAGGATTGGCAGTAGTGGGGCACTGCCAGGGGAGAAGGGGTCACATTACATCAATACAGGTACCTGATCCAAAACCAGACGAAGAGAGGACCAACGGGAGGCCCAAACTTCAACTGTATATTCAACACCTATGTACCTAATTCTGAATTGGACCCCACATCTTTAAAATAAAATAGAAAAGAAAGAAAAATTTCACAAACACACACATATATATAAATAGTAGATAAGAATAACTGTCAACATCTCATCAGAAAAAAAAAATCATACAAACATGGAGAAATGGAATGACATTATTAAAGTCATAAAACAAGAAAAAGATGATGCCAATTCATAATTCTGTATTCATCAAAATTACCTTTCAAAAATACAGGTGAAATAAAGGCTTTTAAAATGGACAGGAGCTGAAAGAAGTCATTGCTATAGGCTCTGTCTGCAAGATATATTAAAGAACATTATTAAGGCTAATGGGAAATTATATATACTCGATGGAAACACAGACCTATATAATAAAAAGGACACTGGAAATTATAAATATATCATATAGCTGGAAGATTATTTGCTTATTTATTTTCTTTATTTAAAAAGATATTTGACTTTTTACAGAAAAATAATTACAATGTATTATGAAGCTTGTAAAACATACTGTAGTAAAATATATGACAATAGTATCACAGAATAGAGAATAGAATAAGTTACTGTATACTGTTATAGGGTTTTTGTGTTTTATGTGACATTTTATATTGAATTAAAGTTATACAATGATAAATCAAATATGTGCATTATTGATGCTTTGAGCTAACAATAAAGAAACAAAAATTTGGTTAAAACACTAGTAAATGAAATAGAATTGTAAAAATTGCTTGATTTATAAACAAAGAAGGCCAAACATACGAATCAGAGAATCAAAGAACATATAGAACAAATACAAAAGGAAGATTATACACTTAAACCAACAATATTTATAATTATTTAAACATAAAGAAACTGAAAACTCTTCCCACTAAAAAACAACCTGAGATTGTTAAGTCAAATAAAAAAGCAAAAACGAACTATATATTGTTTATGAGATGTAAGTTATAAGGGACCAAATATTTAAGACATAAAAGAATAGAAGAGAGACTATGCAAACTCTAATTATATTTTTAAAAGGACAAGGTAAGATAATTTCAAATAATTTATATTTTAAGGCAAAAATTTACCATAGATAAAGATAATCATAAAATAATACAAGAATCAATTAATCAAGAATACATAACTGCCCTGAACATGCATGAACCTAATGACAAATGCTTAAATTATAAAATGCAAAAACAGAAAGGACTATAAGAGAGAATTAGAAAAAATCCACTAAAATAGTGGGAGATTTAAGATATTCTGTCAGTAACTGACAGAACAGTTATTTTGTAAAAAGTAGTATATGATATATACTTATAACAAGGGTGCCATGAAAACATATGTACATTTTAAGAGATGTTATCTGTGTATTACTTTTAGTTCACTGTAATCAGGAGTGTCTGGATGATGATGGTAACCACTCTGAGCTCTTCTTGTAATTGTAGAAATCAGAAGTGACTTGTATTCATCTTTTGTTATTGGTTTATACTGAGTATTACATTTTTAATACAGTTTTTTCCTTTCTTAAAATGTGTACATTTTTGACACCCTCTGTATATTTAAATGTTTTCTAATATACGTATACATATATACTTTTATATTTATAAAACTCTTACTTTTATTTATATATTAATATATAAGGCTCTTACTTTTATAGTAGCTTTTTCTTTATAAAGAAATGTTTATATATATATATATAAAACATTTGACTTGCTATGGCATAATAGACACTACTTCCAATGCATACAAATGTTCATCAAGATAGTCACAGGCTAGGCTAACTTTATGTATGTCATAGACCCAAATGTAAGGACCAGACATATAAAGCTTTTAGGGAAAAAAGAAAAAAAAAAAAAAAAAACCTAGGGTAGGCAGAAGCTTTTTTACAAGGCAGAGAAAGGAAATACCACAAAAGAGGTTACTGAAAAATTTGGCTTCATTGAAATTCAAGCTTCTCATCAAAACACTATTAAGAAAAGGAAAAATCAAGTCAAAAACTGGGGGGAAATGACTGATAAAGAACTGTGTTGACATTTTTATACATCAGAAAAGTACAAATTAAAACTGTATAGAATATAATGAAATACCCATTACATATGTACTAGAATGCCTGAGATGTAAAGACTGGCATGTCCAAATGCTGGCTGTGACAGTCACCTGAAACTCTTGCACTTTTCTTGTGAGTATAAAATGTTGTAATCACTTGAAAAAACAGCTTGGCAATGACTCAAACATATAAATGTATGCTTACTTTATGTTTATGATGCAGTAGTTTCACTTCTAAGTCTTTGGCTAGGAAATTAAATGAAATATACAGTCCACAAGGAGACTTACAAAAAAATCTTCATAAGCAGTTTAATTCACCATAAGCTTGAACTGGAAAATATATAGACATATTGTTGAACATTCTAATAATAGCATATTATTACTGAGCAATGACCAGAATAAAGAAGAATGAACTGAACTAATGATATTCAGAAGCAATCAAATATGTTATGATAATATTACAGAAATGCTGAATCTAAAATCCAGATATACAAAAGTGATATATACCAACTGATACACTTTTATGCACTTTTTTTCCCTTATTTTCGGGGTCTCACCCTGTTGCTAAGTTTAAGTGCAGTGTGCAGTGGTATGATCACAGTTCACCACAGCTTCCACCTCTTGCACTCAGACAATCCTTCTGCCTCAGTCTCTTAAGTAGCTGGGGCTACAGGTGTGTGCCACCAAGCATGGATTATTCTTTATTCAATTTTTGTTTTTGTAAAGACAAGATCTCGCTGTGCTGCTTAGGCTGATCTTGAACTCCTCGGCTCAAGAAATCTTCCTGCCTTGGCCTCCCAAAGTGTTGAGCTCACAGGCACAAGCCACAGTGACTGACCCTTATGCAGTACCAAAATAATCTATGGTGATAGAAATCAGAGCAGTGGTTGCTTGAAAGAATGTGAGATACAGTGAAGGAATAGGATAATACTTTCTTGAGAGACAGAAAATTTTCATATCGTGATAGATTTCTGGCTAACACAGGTATTTAGATTTATCAAAATTTATGAAACTATATCTCTTAAACTTTGTGTATTTATTTCACTGTGTGAATGACAAAGAAGGAGGAGAAAAAGGAAGAGGAGGAAGAGGAAAAAGGTGAAGAAGAAAAAGGAGAAGAAATGATTATATCTTCTCTTCTCTTTTCTCTTTGCCTTTCAATTGCCAGGTTGTCTCTTTCAAATCTTCCCCTCCCATGAACAGTATTTTATTTTTGTGCTCTTTAAGATGTGACCCACAGCCTGTCTTTTAAAAGGATTATATATTTTTTCTCCCATAAATTATTATTAATGCAAAATTATTACCTATTTAATATTTATGTATCCTTTTACTCAATATGTTTTGTTTTTATTTTGTTTTAATGGATATGAAGATTTACAAAAACAGATAGATTTATCCTCTATTAGAATGTTTTCACTTATCTTCATTTTAATGTTAACTTTAAACTGCTTTTTAAAAAAATAAAATTTCTTTGACATTCTCTCTGGAACATGTTTTGAATCCACAAAAAATAGTCTCAAAATGTAATGGTAATATGTTGATTTTAGAGAGAGAGAGAGAGTTTTTTTTATTTTTAAAGATGTGCAGTACAATTCAGGATTAGGTATGCAAGTGGACATCACACAGGTAAAGTTTGGGCCTCCCTTTATGTTATTAGAGCCCCATATTTTTTACTGGTACTTGTAAATTATTGGTTTATTTTCTTTAGTTTATAATGTCCATCAATCAAATTTCCCCTAAAAGTAGAACGATTTCCTGTACCAGGTGGCCAGTATCTGGGCTTCTACTGTGTTATGGGTAAAGAGATATATATCTTTTTCATACACAGAGACACACAAACACATGCAAAAAAAGAGTGATAAATCTAATTCTAAATATAGGTAACAAATGACTCACTGCAAACAGAAATTCAAAAACATGATATCGGAATTGATAGGAAATATGTTATATTCACAAAATTAAGCCAAGTATCTTTCAGATTAGGGCCAAGAAGTTACAGTTCAACAAAATATTATATAAAGTATTATATAAAAAGCATACACTTACAATAATCTATTCAAATAAAAAATAAATTTTAATACTCCCAAGTGAATTTAAAAAATGATACTTCTCCCTTATCCCATACATTTGTTTTAGAAATATGGCAATTATGTATCATTTCTCTATCCTGTGAGATATCTGTAAATCTCTTTTAAAGCTAAGTAAGATTTTTGTCACATTTAGAACCCAAGAATGTTTTTCTCAAAGACCCAGAAACCATTTCTTTTAACTGTAATCACCAAGGAAGGCAGAGCCCATATCTCACATGAGAAGGTAAGAGCCTAACTTCAGCTGACACCTGGCTTCAAGTTGCAAGCCCATCTTTTCACAGATATAAGAAATGTATTCTTCCTTTGGGTAAAAGCAATGAACAAACACTGGTTGCTACCCCAATTAGCAGGTGACCTTGAATGATGTGTGTCAAATGATGCTGTCAAGCCCTCTTATTGGAAGACTAGTTATTGCTTATCTTAAGAAATGCAATGCAATTGGTTGTATCTACTTGGCTAGATAAAGCAGTAAGATTTCTGTCTGCCTTTGGAATCTTTTTAGCAGACTGCCTATAATGTGCATCACATTCTGGTTTAATTATTATTCAATAATAGAACTGTTTTCTTTCTCTACTTTTACAGAGAGGTTTTCCAGGTTAGCAGTAAATTTTGTTTTTACTTATATTTCCTTAACACTCTCCTCCCCACCTTTCTGAATTTCTTACAACATGATAAACTAAGGTTACCACATAGACTTGGAATCCAGATACAAGCTGACATTTTCTGTGAGCCTTTAAATTCCAATCCCAGATTTCCATATAAGAATAATTGAAATCTCAGAAATGTGTATACTACATGATCATTCTTTTAATTTTGTAAAGATAGATTCAGTCTCAGGATATTTAAATGTTTAAAAAAAGAACTAAATATGTAACTTAATTTATTAATACTATGGATATTTCAGAATTTCATGGACACAAATCAAGTATTAAATATATGTAGTCTGCATACTTTTTAATAATATGGCACAAATTCATTATTATATGAAATCATTAAAAAAACCATTCCAATGTACCCTTAAATGTTATGTTTGTTTATTGATCATTTTATATGATAATTTGCCTATAATTCTAGTTATGGACTCATTTAGTCTGACACATATTAGTGTAACCATCTACATCTGATGTGTTTCCTTCCAAAGTTTAAAGATATACAGTGAACACATTATACAACAATAATATTGCTTCACAGAACATTATAAGAATCTTCATTCTTCATCTGAGAGAACTCTCAGGAATGAATAAACTTTGTTTGCTAGAGGCATATAGAGAGAAAATGAACTATAAGTTTACCCTCCACAAACATCCACGACCTCTTTCAGCAGGAACCAGAAGATGACATGAATCCTAAAATTTCATACTTTAAGGAGTCTAAAAATTAATCTCTTTTAGTTTGGGTGAGTAATCTGGGGCTCAGTATAGTTAAATTATAAAATAAAAATTATAAATTATATAATAAAAATTAATAGGAGCAGTTCCTGACTTGGTTTATGAAATATTTCTCTGCGTCTTCTCTCTTCCAAGATTTTTCGAAGTTTCACAACTTGATGACAATATCTGCCAGCTAAATAATATAATTTGCATCCATGTGTGACAAAATTATATAGGAAAAAAGTCAGTGAACTTAAATTCAGAAGTCATGTACTTGCTTTGCCTTTATAGCTAAGAATCACTGTTGCCCTGTGAAGGCAATTTCATCTTATGTGCCTTTATTACTTCATGTGTAAAATATAAGCATTGCATCAGAACTGCTTACCTACTATGTTTTTAAAGCAACCTTGAGAAGTTGTTCCAAATTAACAAAAGATTACTAATTGAGAAATAGATTATAGTGAGAAAAGTATAAGCACAAAGGATAGTGTGATGATTCTTTGTTCAAATAACATTCCTGACTAATCAAAAGAATGCTAATTTCCCTTATGACTGTTTTCTTTTGTTTCATCCATTCAGATATTAACCTAAGAAAGTAATTACAAGGTTTTAAAAAAAATTATCTTTTATAATATGTGACCTTTGCTATGTTTCCTTGTTTCTTAATTTATTTTAAAAGAGAAAGCCACGGAATTTGCAAATTAGCATGACAATGTGTGCGACTGAATGTGCCTTTCCATTTTCAATGACCTTTTACTGGTGAATGCATTAAAGTACAGTGTCTCTGACACCCCAGGAGTTAGTGAGTCCAGGATTTCTGAAAGGTCATAGATTGCTTTGCTGTTTCTTTGACAGCCTTTGTTTTTTTTTCTTATTTTAAATCTGTTCCATAAAACTTACTGTTAGTAGATGCTTAGTCAATGGATGCATTTAAACAGCTTAGAATCTTCAGATTCAAATTATTTCCCAATGTAATGGAAATCATTTTACTATTAAATTATTTGCAAAAACTATATTTCACCTGTAGGGTAATAGTTCCAGTAAGGGAAGACACATTAAGGGGATGCCAAAACCTTGAAACAATTCAACTGTGCTCTGAGTAGATCCAATGCTTTCCTTATTTTACCTAACATGATCCAAAGGTACTAATTTGGTTGCACTTTCTAGTTGACTACTTGATTGGGTTAACTTGGAGTTTTAAAGACTCAAACACTTTAGAAAACTTACTCAAGTATCAGTTGCTAAGGGACTGGGCTATAATAGCAATATCATTATTTACCTACTTGCCCCATGACATGTTCATATTGTAGAATTTAGTTTCCCCTTTTGTACACTAAAGTGTTGAATTTGATTAATTTGGGGTAAGGGAAATGTAAAGATTATTTTTCTTGTTATTCATTTTACTTACCTATAATTTTATTTATTTTACAATGCAAACATACTGCTTATACACTGCTACTGTTGTTTATGTAAATGTGCATACACTTGCACAATACCAGTGGGGCAAGAACTTAAGTCCCCTTATCATCAAGAGTGTGAGGATATCACCTACAAATCAGGGCACTGGAATGAGTCTGAAAAAATATTGTTTAATAAAGCACAGGGTTTTGTTAGTTTGCTTGTTTTTTAAAGCAAGGTTTATTGAGGACAGAAAAGCTCCCACACAGGGAGGGGACCTGAAGGGGCTGCCCCAGCATGGGTTTTTGATTCTCAAAAATCTTTCTTAAAAAAACTGTTAAAATGGCACACGCACATAAAGACAATTTGAAAACAAGTCAAAAGAGTATTAATTTGTGTTGCATCCCTTGAGAAACATGCTAAGGAGTTTATTTCTGGGCATTGAAAGCTTTCTGACCCATATGACTAGTTTTAACAAAGTGCTGTTTAAGAGTGTTCCTAATAGTTTCCCATTATGATACTACAGTAACACAAATTTCCAAAATAAATAAGACTCGAAGTAGTATATTTTGTAATTTGTTTTCTTTGGTGAAAAAAAAAGAAGCAATTTCATCGTTTAAGAACATATTCAGTCAACCAAGCTATTCATAAAGAAAAAAATTGACCATGAAATAGTGAAAAAAACTATGAAAGATGTATGACTCAGTTTCCTAAGTGTATGCTTGAGGTCCTTATAATTTTATTTTTGAAAAGGCCTTCAAAATTAAAATGAGGCTTAGCTATAAGTCAGAAACATTATTTCAATGACCTAAACCAACTTTTGTTAAATAAGTATTTTTAAAGCTACTGAAAAATTTTTGACACAAACTAGAGCTTGTCACCAATGAAAGAATGACTGTTGTGACAGTTAATCACTCTAAAAGGGTAAGTACTCTATATTGGATACATGTATGGAACAGGTCAATTCAGGATTTCCAAAAGACTATCTTAAAATATTGTTAAAAAGTCGTTTAAAGTGTCATTTTCCTCAATTGGTATTTTTCCTAAATTTCTGCAGTAAGGAAATAAAGGAACAATATCTATTTGATTGTTTAGCACTTACATGTGAAGACCCTTTTTCATATTTTTCTTTTTACCAAGTTTAAGGCTGAATTCAGAAAATATGTATATTATTTATCCATATTGTGGACTTGTGCATATATCTACACTGTGTTCTCATCATAAATATAGAAATGAATTAAATACATTTAAATATATAAAATCTGAGAAAATGTGCTTCGGGAACTTTGAAGATTAAGATTTTTCACGATTGAGTGCATTTATTCCTAGGGAAAAAAATTTATATGTGTAATCTAGAAGAAAATGGGAATATATACAAATTGTGCACCCTAAATAATGCCTCTTAGAAGAAAAAAGAACAATAAGTTTCTAATAAAAATGCAAATATGAAGCCAGGCAAGGTGCAATTTCAGCAATAATTTTAACCTATATAGTTTGCCTTGAAAATTAGCCCTTTAGCAACACATCCTCACATTAGAAATGGCACTAGAAGTGGAGGGACTATTAGGAGTGAGGAGAAAAGAAATAGATAAAAATGGATTATTTATTTCTGAAAAGTGTGCTACTTTCTGCATTCTACCCCTCTATAATAGTCCTGGTTAGATTGCTCTGTTTGACTCCAGAAGCACAATGCCTGACAATTTTCATTGTATATGAAGTACAATGTTGAGGTGAATGTTTTATTATTTAACTAATTATTCCTGCCACAAATTATTTTTGAATGCTAATTATATTTTTGCTTTAACAGCGCTTTTGAATTGAAATTAGCAATCTTAATTTAGCTCAGATTTACCAGGGTGATGGAAGAGATCCTGAGTTGTATTATAAGGCACTATTGCAATGTTTAAATAAGTACAATGCCTGAGATTTAGTGTGTGAATTATGTTTGTGTTTGGTTTTAATATAATTAAACCGTTAAGTTAGAACCTATACTGATAAATGTGTCTAGTCAAAGTTTATATATATATATATATAACATATATATGTAAATAGTTGGACATAAAATTTATTCACATGTGACCATTTATTTAACTTTGACCTAGCTCACTTATCAGTATAGGTTCTAACTTAATGGTTTAATTGTATTAAACCATTGTGTGTATGTATGTGTGTGTGTATATATATATGTATATATATATGTACATTATATATATTCATCTAAATAGAAATATTTGGCATTTTCCACAACACCAGATATGAAATTTGAGCTGATACTCTCTTAGCCCATTCTCCCATTCTGAGCCCCATACATAAGTGTACTTTAGAACTGCTGTAGGTCAAAGTGCAAACTTGCAAACTTAGCATCTACAGACTCTGCTTTTTCATTTATTACCACTATTTTATCCTCCCCTACTTCAAATTCTCTCTTTCTCTTTTTTTGCATACTCACACACACACATACCCCTTTTATATGTCTTTTTTTGTCTCGTAAACACGTGTTAATACACATTTGTTAAAAAGTATTATTGTTAGTTAACATTTTAAAAAATATTTTATAGAAAATGTTGAAGTTCTACAAGACAGCATATATCTAAAATATATCTAAAGATATATTTCTCTAATAGTAAAGCTGGTATTTAAGATAACATGTGGTTGCAACTTTGTAACAGAGAAAATAACCTTTAATAGAGAGAATAAGTGATATATTAAATTTTCATTCATAAATCATTTTAAATTAAATATTGGTATATCATGTTGAGATTTGGATAGTGATTGAACTATGCTTTTAAAGTATTCCTTGTATGAAAAAGTATTAACTAGTACAGAAAATGTATATAAATTTTTGCTTAACAGTAATGTAATCATAAACTTTTGTGAAATAATTTGAAATTTGATCATCTTTACAAATATTTAAACATAGCCTGTCAGTGTTAAGCTAAATAAGCAAGAATATGATTAAAGCAATTTTGTGGAATATCTGAACTCTGAAGGATACTTTTTATAACCTCTCTAGACAACTGCAGTAATTTTTTTTCTCTATGAAAGGTGAAATTTGGAGAACATTTTAAAATACAAAAAAAAAAATTCTGATAATCATCCAGTACAAAAAGAATGCTTAATAATTATTTAAAGTTCAGTTATTATTTTAAGATACTGTAAAAAACAGCTTATTTTTATCAGTATTGAAGGGCGCAGGGAACAGTCAGAGGGCCCCCCCCAAGATGGCGCCAAACACTAGGGCCACATGGAAACAACAAAGGCCCTAAGTTCCAGCTTGCCCCTCTACAATTTCCTGCGCGCGCGAAGTTCAAACCTGCTAGCCAACAATCTCCTCCTATGACAAACCAGCTCTATAGTACCCTCCAATAGTAATTAACACACCTTCGGCCCACCCTATTTCCACTCTACTCTACCCAATAGAATGCTAGCATGACCTCTTCCTGCCCTCGCTAAACTAATAAATACAGCCACTCCCTACATAACTCTCTCTCTCTCCCCCCCCCACCTCTGTAGCCGCCACTTTAATAAATCTCTTGGTCCCCAACGGGTGTGGAGTTGTTACTAGTGCCCAAGTCCTTTCAAGGATGAAAAGCTTTTATCATTGAATGGGTGAAGTTATTGCAGAGGAAGTGTATGAAATATAAAATTAATTGTTACATACATTTTTAAAGTGCTTCTTATTTAACCTTTTCAAATATCTGGTCATTTTCTGCCTGTAATAAAATATTTTAGAAATTAAACTAAATAGTTAAACAATTTAATATTATCATATTGTGTAATTGTCAATATTTTTTCATGTAAAGGATATATAAAAAGAGCTATTCTCAGATCACTACTTATGTTACATGTACTAAAAATAATTTTATTGCCTTTTTAAAAAAAACAGTAATTCAAACGGGTATGGTGGCACTTGCCTGTAGTTTCAACTACTCTGAAAGCTGAGACTGAAACATCACTTGAGTCTAAAAATTTAAGTCAATTCTGGGCAATACCGCAAGACTTCATTTCTAAAAAAAAGTTAAAAAAAAAAAACTCTGAGTGATTTTTGATGGATAGATAGTATTTTAAAACAGCTTTGCTGTGATATTGTGCATTGTTTAATAGGATTTCATGGTGGTAATAATAATGATTGAATTTTATTATTATGATAAATCAATAACAAGCACAATATATATCAATACTAAGGCAATTTTAGTCCTTATAGCCTTTCAATACAATGAGTTCTATAATCCCCATTTTATCAGTAAGGAGACAAAGACATGAGAGTTAAAATAATGGACCAGTGTGTTCCTAGTAGTTAAAGAAATAATAGATCTAATCTTAAATCTAATACTAATAGCCCAAACCACAAAACATACTACTTTTCAGTGTTCATTGTTTCTCTTTTAGACCTGGAAACTCCAGTATTTTGAAATTGCTGAAGTCATAAATAATTTTGATTTACAAATTCTCTAACTTCCATACCAAATTATTGAGTCACGATAACAACAGCGATTATCACTACTAGCAGTTACTGAATGCTTATCATGTAATATGTCTTATTTAAGTAGCTGACATGAATTAATTTATTTAATCCTCCAAATAACTCAATTTTTAAGTAATATTGTTTTCTGAATTTGGAAACCAGAGTACAGAGTTTTTTACAGTTGTTTTTGTTTATAATTGCTACATCATAATTATACATAGTTGTGGGGTAAAGTGATGTTACGGTGCATATGTACATAGTAAAATGATCAAATCAGTGCAATTACTGTATCTATCTGTCTCGGTCCATTTGTGTTACTATAAAGGAATACATGAGACTGGGTCATTTATAAAGAAACAAGATTTATTTGGTTCATAATTCTGAAGTCAGGAAGAGTTCAATGTGGGCATCTGCATCTGGAGAGGTCACGGTCTGCTCACACTCATAGCAGAAGGGGAAGCTGAGGCATCTGCCTGCAAAGATCACACAGCAAGAGAAAAAGGATTGGGCTCTTTTTAACAACCATCTCTATCTAATAGAGTGAGAATTCACTCACTACTGAAGGTTCTGCACCCATGACTCAAATATCTCTTTTTTATGCCTCACCTCCAACACTGGATATCAAATTTCAATGTGAGATTTGGAGGGATCAGACAAACCAAACCACAGTATCATCATTTTGAACACTGATCATTTCTCCATGGTGATGAGATAAAAATCTTCTCTTCTAGCTATCTTGAAAGATGTGTAAAGGGCTTACCTTGGAAAATGTGATTCCCAGAGGTCCAACCAAAGACACTATTTTAGTCAATGTTAAAACTGAATTCCAAAATTACTAAAAGTATAAAACAGGGGTCAGCAAACTATGGTCAACTGGTTAAATCTGGTCTGATGCTTTTTTTTTTTAATGTACAGCCCACAAATTAAAAATTGTTTAAAAATTTTAAGAGAAATAATATTTTGTGGCATGTGAAAATTTCATAAAATTCAAATCTCAACGTGTGTAAATAGAATATTTCTTTATATATCACCAATAACTGCTTTTACATTATAACCATGGAATTGAGTTGTTGTGACATAAAATGTAATACCCAGAAACCTTAACATATTTATTATCTAGTGCTTTGCAGAAAACTGTTGTCTTACTCTTAATACAGAGAAAATATTTTAAAAGGCAATCTGGAATACACCAAAAATTTATGAACCAGGTTCCTGCTTTTAAAGAACAATAATTGCCGGGCTGGGTGGCTCAGCCTGTAATCCCGCGCCTTGGGAGGCTGAGGTGAGTGGATTGCCTGAGCCCGCGGATTCGAGACCCACCTGGGCAGGCGAAACCTCATCTCTACAATAATTCAGAAAAATCAGCCAAACGTGGTAGCGCACGCCTGTAGTTCCAGCTACTCAGAAGGCTAAGGTGGAAGGATCGCCGGAGCCCAGCAGGTCAAGGCTGCAGTGGCCGGAAGCAGCCACTGCACTCCAGTCTGGGCGACAGAGTGAGACGCCAACTCAAAAGAAAGAAAGAAAGAAAGACAGGAAGGAAGGACGCAAGGAAGGAAGGAAGGAAGGACGGAAGGAAGGAAGGACGGAAGAAAGAAAGAACAATAATTGAGATAACTATTTGCAAAACAAATGTGACAAACAA
>CAUYQG010052047.1:0-12258 GCA_963574415.1 Tarsius wallacei
GAAATTCATGATTTCGTTCTTTCTTATGGCTGCGTAGTATTCCATTGTGTATATGTACCACATTTTTTTAATCCAGTCCTCTTTTGATGGACAGCAAGGTTGCTTCCAGGTTCTTGCTATTGTGAACAATGCTGCAATGAAAATAGCAAATGGAGGAAGCCAAGTTAAGCTGCTGCTGAAGAACAGTAGCCATGTTGAATTTGGTCATTCTAATATTCACTGTTAGGTGTGGGTGGTTTCTCTCACCCACGCTTGCTCTGGCATGTCTCCTTTCTTTTCATCTCTTCATTCTCTAATAAACTTTGTTTTAAAACCTAAAAAGGAATGCTAGGTGTGATAGGAACATTTCTAAGTAATTCCTTTACTAGAGCAAATTGAAGTTTCTTTCTTGGCATATTAATTTAATGATAACCACAAAGATTTTTCTATTCATTAGTGAAGCTTTTAATTAATATTTTTATTTTGCCTACCTTTAAATATTTAGTTTTGAGTAGGGGTCTCACTCTGTTGCTCAGGCTAGAGTGCAGTGGCACAATCATAGCTCGCCACAGCTTACATCTCCTGGGCTCAGGTGATCCTTCAGCCTCAGTTTCCCAAGTAGCTGGGACTACAGGTGTATACCACCCCATCTAGCTAATTTTTTGTTTGTTTATAAAGACAAGGTCTCACTTTGTTGTCAAGGCTGGTGTCGAACTCCTGCGCTCAAGCAATCCTCCAGCTTCGGCCTCCCAAATAGCTGGGATTATAGGTGTGAGCCACCGTTCCTGGGCCCTTCTAAATATTTTGACAAATTTATTATAATTCTCCAGGAACTTCAGAGTATTTCTGATTTTAATAATGACTGATTTATGACCTGAGGACCCTTTAAAAGGATAGCATAGAATATTGGTGCAAAGGCCTAAGTATGTAAAATTATTTGTCTTTTTTCTTAAGAAATTTAGGTCATCTATTGAATCCGTATAACATATACCTTTTTAAGAGTCCGTATATTAATGGTTATGTGATCTGTACAATATATAATAATTTGGCATTAAGTAATTTAACCTATATGAACTTGTGCTCTGAAAAATTTATACTTATATTGCTTTCCTTTACTTATGTAGTAGGGTAGCAATAAATAACTGTTCTCTAATAGGCTTTCCCCTGTAAACTTTGCTGTTGTAAAAATCACTTTAGGCCCACAGCTCTTTAAATCATTGCAGCCTGTATTGCAACAGGTGCTGCAAAGGAATTAAACATAAAAGGAAATAAAGTAAAAAATCCCATTGTTGAAAAGCAGTTACCACTGGCATAATTCCTTCCATCCATTCTCCCTAGCCCCTATCCATATGGCTGCCACATCTCTTAAGCAACAGTCAGGCAACTTTTTGTGAAACCATGTCTGTGTTTTACTGCCAGGTATATAAATACCAGGTAGCCCAGCTTCAGCTGCTGTTTCCCTGACTTTGTGGCTTTAGGGAATCATTATGAAGTGCAGCTGGAAATTCGGTTCTTGGTGGCTAGGGAAAGATTCTGCCCCCTCCCCCTTCCTCAACAGATCTGCTTTTGTCAAATCGCCCTGAAAGGAAACATTTTTCTCTATGTCTTTTTCAGAATGTCCTAAATAATCTGTAATATATAGAATGATTAGAATTTAGATAAGATTTCGCTTTATCAAAGCCTTAACCTCCACTGAGTTAAAAATTCTTTCCCTTTGTCCAAAATAATAGCGGCTTATGAATGTGCATGTTCCAAATGGTAGAGAGACAGAACTGAGACTCTTGCCATAGAGGCTGGAAAATAGGGCTATCATAATTATTAAAAATTGTGAGACATCATTGTTTCCTGTTTAATTGACTTAATAAAAAAGACTCTGTTACAGGCATAAAGAGAGCGAATGTTATTTATCAGAGTCTACACCGTAGACTCAATCAGGGGAAAAAAGGCATCTAGCTTGTCCACTTTATTTATTTCAATATAACCACCCCTTTCTACAGACAGAGCTTCCTATTTTTCACGCAGTGGTAGGGAACGCAAAAGATAAAATTGGAATAGTTTAATCAAGCATATACAAAAAGTTATCATTAAACTCTTCCTTTTTTGTACTCCCTTTACACAATCTAAGAGTCCTGGACTGTCTGCTCTACTTGTCTGTGTTCAGCCATGTAACTCCCAGCTCCAGGGATCCTTAAAGGACCGAAACTTTCCGTGGGAGGCTCAGCTACTACTGCACCTATTTGACTCCTACTCAGCTCTTATTGCCTTGTAGTTTAAAGTGAATTTTCTGAAGCCAGCCTGCATGGTGTGAATAACTTTTCTGTAGTTGTGTGACTTTGTGATGATGATGTACTCTAGGTAAATTACTTAATTGTTTTGTGCCTCAGTTCTCTCACTTGTAAAGCAGATGCTAATGATAGTGTGTATTTTAAAGAATTATGATGTACATTAATGAATTGTTTGCCAGTTGTTTTGAGTGGAGACAAGCACATGCACATAGTAGGTGTTCAGTACAAGGAAGCTTTTCCTAAGTAAAGACTTCTGCTTAGAAGTTCTCATGGCCCATGTAGTTATGCTTAGAAGCATTGGTCAGGGTTTTGAGTTTACCTTGTGTATGTGTCTCTCTCTCTCTCTCTCTTTCTCTCTCTGTGTGTATGAGAGAGAGATTCAAATCTGGCTCTTCATAGGAGCCTATGTTATCTCAGATATTCCAAGTCTTATTTTATATTAAAACTTGTCTTCACACCACCCTTATAGTATTTTTTTCTTTGCTTTAAAATATCTGGATAAAGATATATAAATAGATTTGACCACATGAATCTTTTAAGTTTAAATTTTACTCATTTTCAAGGCCATGTATTGTGTACAGTGTAAGAATATTACACAAAACACAAGTACCAAGGGAACATGTAATATAGCAATTCATTTAGGGTATAGATAATTCCAATGTCCTTTTCTCTAAATGTCTATGAATGCAAAGAAGACAATATGTATGTATTATGATTGTACCCCGATAATAATTAATTTTATTGTGTCTAAACCAACATGCTAAAATACCATTATTGATGCTTCTTCCTATCAGCTGGATGTTTTTTCCATTTTATACACCAAATCTTATAGGCTAATTCAAATTGAACTTTTCCCTTCTCACTTTTTTATATCAATCAAGTATTCTATATTATGATACTAATAGAGCTATGAGAGTAAACATTAACATAACTTGTACTACTACATAGAAATATTATAAAGTCATAATGCCATCCATAAAATTCCAAAGACTTCATGTGTTTCTCAAGTTCATACTGAGCTTTCCCAGAAATCAAAATACTAGCATCTAGGGAAGGGCATTCTTTATTTTAAACTCCTCAACTCATTCCAAGTAACATTTTGTATTTAAGTTATACAGAAGTATATAACAGAAGTATTTAATACAGAAGTATTTAAGTTATACAAAAGTAGCCTAATAGTCTGACAGAGGACAACTATTTCTCCCATCCTGTATTTTTCTACCAACAATACAGTAATACTGAGTAACATAATTAAATTATTGTACCAATTGAAATAATCTGTGTGCTTGCGTGAAGTCTGAGTTCCTATAATGACCAGCATATTGATTGATTGATTGTTACATACTCTTCATTCTTACATTTTGAATTATGACTTAGAATATAAACATATGTTGTAGGAAATAATTGAACTTTCTAAATTAAAAGGTAGTATTCCTTTATTTGGAGATCATACCAAGTTAAATTAAACAAATATTGGTTTAGCAACAATAAAGTACAATGCTATGACATAGTAGTGGAAACATTCATAAAACATCATTTTTTAAATGAAATTTAAAATAAAATTGAGAAGAGAGGATAATAATGACTACAAAATTTTCAAAAAATATTAAAACTGTGATTTCAAAAGACTTCATGTATAGCCTAAAGGAATTTTGCAAAATCATGATATATCTCTTTAATTTTTTATTAACATTGAAAATACTACATTATAAATTTTAAAAGTTGCAAAGAATATATTTTTATAACATTGAAAACATTGATACTCACTCTCTTAATTCAGTGGACTTAAATATAATAATTATTTAATATTTATCATTATTCAATTAAAAACGTCTCTGAACAAGGTCTTTTTTATAACAAGCAGATATTCTACTTTGTTCCTTTTACTGTTTGAATTCATTCTTTTTGAATTCTTTCACAGAAGTTTATGTGAAAATAATATACTTCTCTGCTTGAAAGTATTTATTTGGGTACCCTCTCAAGCTTCTCTTCAGCACGTGTGTATTTATCACTCTGTATTTTCCATGAAACATTAAGTTTCTAAATGTTTTTTAATCTCCTTCATATTGACTTATCTTTACATGTAGTAGTAGTATCTAGCTGAACCAAAACTATTTAAATCCTTATATACCTTGATACATAATTATTAATCATAAAATGTTAAATTTTATCAATAGTAATATTCAGTGGTATCCCTGGAAGGGTGTACAGTATCCAGGTTAAAGAAATTGTTTCACTTTCACTTTATTTGGTTTTCCATTCTTTTCCATAGTAAGAGTCTAGATAGCTGAGAGAAATGTCTGTCTTTCAGAACATGGAAAAAACTGATTTTGAAAGAGGCTATATAGAAGAATAGTGATATTAAAGTGCCTTCTAAGGCAGATTCATTTTATAAAAGAGAATATATTGAATTATAGGATCTGGAAATTTATTATCTTGAAATACTCTGCGATTTTATACCCTTTAGAGACAATTTGCATTTTCTCGGAATCTGCATACCTGAGTTTAAAGTCCTCCGTATTGTGGTCAGAACTGACAGAACAAATAGAACAGTACCGTAGTTAACTGACAAAGGCATTTAGGTTACAGAGATTTCTTGTAACTAAAGAAATGGTCGATAAAGGTATTATTGAACAGAGTTTTTGCTAATTGTGAATATTTTTGTACAATCTGGCTACGTATTCTAAGTTCTCCAAATGACATGATTACAAAAGTACAAACAAACTGCGAAATGTATTTTAAAAACAGTAGACCAGTTAACACAAAGTGAAAGACTGTGGTTGGTTTTGAGTACTAGATTTAGTCCTGTTAACATACCATGCTCGACTGTTATATTTAAGATATTGCTTATAGAATTTGATTGATAGTAAAACATGGTTTATTTGACGTGCTGTGGGAAGAATGGAGGGATAGAATAATACAAATTGCTTTGGAGTGGAGAGGTACTTAAACTATTACAATATTCCAGGATAAGATGTTAGATTAATTATTTATTACAGCATGAAAAATATTACTTCAAAAACCGGCAATTTAAACATGATCTCTTTTTGTGTGGGGGTACAAATCTAAGTATTACGTAGCTGAGTTCCTCTGGCTCAGTGTCTCTTGTGAAGTTGCACTCACACTATTGCCAGGGCTGCAGTCTTATCTGAAGTCACAACTAGTAGAGATTCCACTTGCAACCTTATTCGTGTAGGCCTGTCATGGGTTACATCATGACATGGCACCTGGCTTCCCCCAGAGCAAAGCAGACAAAATAGAGAATGCCTAAGATGGAAGCCACAATCTTTTCATTAATCTTAGAAGTGACCATATTCTGTTTGTTAGAAGTGGATCAATATGTCCTGCCCAGCCTCAAGAGGAATAGGTTGTACAAGGGTGTGGAAACTTGTAGTTAAGAGTCATTGAGGTCCACCTTAAAGCTGCCAACAACAGATGTTAAGGCCTGAACTACATATTTGGCAGAAGCCATAGAAAGAAAGACCTATTTTGGGCAAAGTCTTGATAGATTTTGGAGAGATGGCCCTGGCTTTTAACCATGACTCTGACTAATTCAAAATGTGCCTTTGAGAGATTGATTTATCCTCTTTGTTCATAGCTTTCTTGTATGTAAAATGAGGTGTGAGGTTTAGTTATGCCTACGGTATCTTTATTATTTGGTTTGGTTTATTTTTTCACTTGTATCTGATTGAATTGTAGGAACCAAGGAAAACTTTGCAGAGAAAAATGATCCATGTATATAACGGAAGTAGGGATTATTTTGTGATGGAAATAAAGATAATTAGGGAGTTCATGCTAGTGTAGGGGTCATCAGTGCTACAAATAAGTTAAGTAAATTGAAAACTCTGAGGAAGACATTGAATTTGACAATGATAATAAGGCCATTGGGGAATTATTTGAGTTAATTTTTCAGTGACTGAAGAAGGCAACCTAGACTGGAAGAAAGTAGGGCTTGAAGTGGCTGCAATTGAGCCAATATTAATTGATTGCTAAGGTGAAAATTGCGGTTGTAAAAGGTAAAACATACCTATTTGTATGTATTTAAGTGTGGGTATGTATGTCATTTTTCTTTTAAGTAGGAGAACCTTTTTAAGTATTTCTGAGAAAGAGATCATAGGTTAAAGAAGAGCCTGAAGAGCCTTGGTCTTGTTCACCTTTGTATACTAGGTATGCTGCACAGTACCTGAAACAAAGCAAACACACTGTAAGAGTTTGGTAAATGAATCAAAGAAGTTATTCCTTGTTACGGAGGCACCGGATATATGACTAAGAAAAGGGTCTTTGCTGAGACTGCCATGCATCCAGCACTTACTCATTTAGTGACATGTGTTTAAACAAGCTCCTTGTAGATTCTGTGACTCAGCTTTTCCTCAGGTAAAATTGGTATCATTTCAATCTGTATGATAAATAAATGAAGAGGAAAAAACAAACCCAAAATATGTATAAGTCTCATAACAGTATATGAGACACACCAAAGGTTTACTAAATATTTACTCCTATTATTATCTGTTTTATCTAGAAAAAAATACTGGGGGGGGGCTTGTTTTACTACAATTATGCAGACATTTATTGACAATCTGTTAGATGCCGAGCCTTGTGCTAGTTGATGGAGACATAAGGTGAATAAAACATGTACTTGTCCTACTGGGTCTTATTGTCTGGAAGAGGATTTACACTTGCAAACAGATGAAAAGAATAAAGTATTCTGGACCCTGTGATAGAATCGTAAATAGACATTTTGAAGGATTGTTAGGAAACCTTTGCAGGAAAAAAAGATCCATGTATATTACAGAAGTAGGGATTATTTTGTGATGGAAATAAAGATAATTAGGGAGTTCATGCTTGAGCCTCTTCTTTTACAATACAGCCAGCAGACAGAACATTTTAGAAGAGTATGTTATGGTCTACAATAAGAATGTAAGATAATTTGAGCAAAATTGCACTGAAATATTCAGAATATAGTCTGGGCAGTTACATGCAAGTAAGTGTCCTCTTATAAGAATAGCTTCTAAATAGGAAAATAACAGAATGTAGAAATTTTATCAACTTGTGTGAATGACAGTGAAAATATCATTTTGAGTGTTTTCTGCCAGAGGCTTTGTTTTGCCTTCCTACCATGTGAGGTTCTAAAAGTTAAATATATGCAACAAACACAGCTTTCACTGTTATGATAAATACCACTTTTAGAACACTGAGATAATTTGTTTATTCACAGTATTTGTTGAGTGGCACTATTTTGTAGGCTGTTATTAGTTGTTAAATGTATAAAACCAAAATAATGTCATTCTTTCCCTTAAGGGGATTTTTTAAAGAGGACATATTAAAATATTCATTTATCTAACTATCAGGAACAGTGAGAACACTTCAAATAACCAAAAAAAAAAAAAAAAAGGTAAATATGAGAAATGTCCTTATTGTGTTTATTTTATAATTTCTTTTCCTCTTCAAACAGGTACCATGACCAATTTTATAAGAGGAAAAGAAGGTAAATATATTTTACTAGAGGACTATTATATTTCACCTGTTTATCCAAATGTATTGTATCTCCTCCAAAGATAAATCATTTTCTCTCACAGAATTTGAAACTGCTGGTTAAATTAATATAAATTACTATCTTAGTCTCATTAAATCACTACTGCCCAATTGCACACTTACATCTTTAATTTTAAATGATTCATCTCTCACCAAAGAATGTGTGTACCTCATAACATCCAATTAAACTATTTTAGGCTAATCTAACAAACCATTTTAGAATATCGAGGACAAATGTGAATATGTCTTCCACTGACTGTGCTCTAATTGAATATATATGTGTGTGTGTGTGTGTGTGTGTATATATATATATGTATATATATATATGTTTGTATTTTTTAATGAGTCAAGGTCTCACTCTGTTGCCCAGCCTGAAGTGCAGTGGCATGATCATGGCTCACTGCAGCCTCCAACTCCAGGGCTTAAGTGATGCTGCTGCATCCATTCCTGAGTACCTGGGGTTACAGGTGCCCACACACCACCACACCTGGCTATTTGTTAAATTTTTTTTTTTTAGAGACAAGGTCTTGCTGTGTTGCCCAGGTTTGATATGTTGCCCAAGCGATTCTCCTGCCTTGGCCACCCAAAGTGTTGGGTTACAAGTGTTCATTGAACATTCTAAACAGAGTTTCACAAGCCAGAAAAGTTTCTAATGCTTCTTTGTTCATCACTGATTTGCTCAATAGTAGTATTTATTGCATGTCACATGCTATAGGGTTCCTTGATTCTCTGTAAAAAAAAAAAAATGAGTATTTGAAGTATAACATTTTAAGCATTTTAAAAATCAAAACTAGAAGGGGATGGAATAAGTTAGGATACCATTCACAAAACTGCTATGTTACTTCAGCCAAGAGAGAAGGAAAAAATTTCATTCTGGTTGAATTCAGAGCTCCGTTCTGAAAGTCTGACAGAGATTTATGGTTTCTTTTCTGTCGGTCCCACTTAATCCTTGTGACACTACATCTTTCTTGAAATATATAAGAAATAGTGCTAATGGCAAAATATTTTCTTTAAAGGTGCATTTTAAAGGTGGATTTGGGAAATGTTAGCAAAGCTACTCTGATTTTTTAAAGTAATGATGAATTATGACTACCAAGTGTAGGTCTTGATTAATACTCATAAAATATACCTTATATTTTCTTTGTTTTGTCAAACTACCTGCCAAGATCTTGGGTTAGCTCCTATGACTATACTGATTCCCTTGTAGGCTTGATAATATTTCAAGGATTTAAACTTCAATTCAAGAATATTAAATCAGTGATAAATGGAACTTCTAGATTCTATTATCTCAGTAGATTTATGGACTATGTACATTTAGTGTTGAAACCTGTGGACACAATTTTATTCGTTTGTGAGGCAAATCTGTAGATCATGTACTGATGAAAAAAATGATAGCTTTTAATTTTAAAAAGCATGATTTCTTACATAAGCATTTTAGTTAAGAATTTAGGCTTTAGATAGATAAATCAGCTTTTCAAACACTGCAGATAGGTCAGCAGCATTGCAATGTATCTTAACTCAGGGGCACTTTTTTGGACTGTGCTTGGTTTGGTCATATGACTCCTCATGTTTGTCATTATATATATGAGTGAGATTTTCTGTGGAATTTGGTTCATGTGAAAACACCGAAGAAATATACAGAAATAAGTGAAATGCAGTGCAGCAAATTTGAAAAATGATCATTCAGAAATATATCTGGTACATGATTTTTTTTTTTTTTTTTTGAGTTGGAGTCTCACTCCGTCGCCCAGACTGGAGTGCAGTGGCCGCTCCCGGCCACCGCAGCCTCGACCTGCTGGGCTCCGGCGATCCTTCCGCCTCAGCCTTCTGAGTAGCTGGAACTACAGGTGCACGCTACCACGCCCGGCTAGTTTTTGATTTATTGTAGAGATGAGGTCTTGCTTGCCCAGGCGGGTCTCGAACCCGCAGGCTCAGGCAATCCACTCACCTCAGCCTCCCAAGGCGCGGGATTACAGGCTGAGCCACCGAGCCCGGCTGGTACATGATTTTTTAAAACCCATATATACATAGCTTCTTAGTAATTTGGGGGTTCAACATGCTTAAACTTAATTCCAGCCATATAAATAACACAAAATCAAAACATCAATTGTGTCAGAAGAAATTAATGAGACTTCCCATTATTAGGTCAGAAAATGTATAGCCCAATTTTTATGTATTTATTTATTTATTTTAAAAATATGGAGTGCAGTTCAGGATTAAGTATACAAGCGGTCATTATATAGGTAAAGTTTGGGCCTCCTTTTGATCCCCACTTTGCCTGGTTTGAGATAAGATACCGTAATTGACATTGTGTCCCCCTGACCCACACACCCCCGCAGTATCCCACTACTGCCAATCCCTTTTTAAAAAAATTTTGGGGTTCAATTCAGGGTTAGGTACACAAATATTCAACAGGTACCCCTGTTAATGAGGTGTCCCCCCTCCTCCCCAGGCAGATTTTGACTACTCCTTTCTTATAATATTATGGTAAATATTCAGGGTCCGCTTATGAGTGAGAAAAGGTGGTACTCCATTCTTTGTTTCTGTGATAGATCACTGAGTCTGATGGACTCTAAATTATGGCCTAATTTTTATGTGACAATATGGTTAAGCTCTGTTGTGGTGATGGTTCCTATTTTATTCTTATTATTAAAATATAATAATATTTAATTTTTAAAGATAGTGTTATTTTATATAAAATGGCAATGATACATACGCACACACAACTATACAAACACACATACAATTTTAAGCAAAATAAAAAAATGCCCACTGTTTGTTTTGTAAAGATATTAACACACTATGAACCCATAAAATGTCTGGACCAAAGTGCTTGGTACAAAAATGTTATGGAATCAAGACTTTGAACTGTATACCTATAGTTCAAACTGTTAGTTCAACATGAACAGAAGCTACTTCCCAATTGCATTGTATATTTTCTTCGGTTTCTCTAAGACATTTGACTAGTGTAGCCCAGTAATAGAAGCATATGTAGGGGAAGCATGTAGAGAGTTCAGGAAAGTATAAAACATTATCTTGTCATTTGACTTTAGGGATTTAAGAGACTGTCCATAATTGAAAATAGACCTTACAATGTATTTTGGAGTTGGAATCAGTGCATCCTGCCATATTGTGATACTTCTTTATCTTTATTATTTTAAAAAGCTTTAATTATTTTGTCACAAATTTATGTTTTACTACAGAATTTGTGAAAAACTAGTCAGATTTTAATGTTTAATGTATTAAATTCCTTCTCTTAAGAAAAGTGCACAATTTTAAGTGTATTCATTAATTCTGACACACATCATAATTATCCAAGTATGGACTTAATACTTTTTTCATATTTTAAACTATTTTAATTAATTTCTCCATAAAATATCTTGAGTCATGTTTCTTTCTTTATTTTAAATTTGCTTGGATATGCCGGTTGTGGTGGCTCAAGCCTGTAATCCCAGCACTTTGGGAGGCCGAGGCAAGAGGATTGCCTAAGTCCAGGGGTTTGAGACCAGCCTGGGCAACGTGGTGAGACCTCACCTCTAAAAAAATTAGCTGGGTGTGTTGGTGCGTGCCTATAGTTCCAGCAACTTGGAAGGCTGGGGTGGAAGGATTGCCTGAGGCTGCAGTGGTTGTGAGCATGCCACTGCACTCCAGCCTGGGCGACAGAGTGAGACTCTAACTCAAAAAAAAATTTGTTTTGCTTGTATAATAGAACATAAAATAATAATCATTTTCATTTGGGACAGAATGTTTCATAACCTGTAAAACGTTTATGTATGTCAGAATAATTATGAATATCTATGATGAACTCTAGGCTAAAAGGACTAATGCTACATTTCTTCCCTAATAATTATGGATCTTCTGCTTAAGTTTAAGATATACAAGCTCACATTGAGATACGTGTTTGTGTAAAAGCATTTTCAGTGATGTCAAAATGATTATGGTAATAATGTTAGTGAACTTTTGCTTTTTTGGCTGGATCACTGTGAATCAACAAAGCAAAAGAGAAAGAGACAAAAAGGAAACACAGAGGGGTCATGTCTGAGAGTAGCTAATGGATGCTTTTGGTTTAATGATCTCTGAAATGTATTTTTTAATGCTCCTTGGAATTCAAAGAAAGTTCTCCATTAGATTTAACTCTTTTAATCACTGGGAATACTGATGTTCTCCAGACTACCAATCACATTTCTTTTTGGCCCCTGGTATATTTTCTTATTTGAATCTCTAAAAAAACCTGAGGAATTCAGTATAAGACTATTTCATTCCTTGAATTTGAGATAAAGATTATTATTATATCTCTTAATTAGATCTTGGAAATGAAGGTGTTTGGTATTTGCTGGCAGCATTCTGCAAATTTGCCCTTAATATTTATTTGCAATAATATATACCTTTCTAGCTAATCTTTCTTATAGGTGCATGTCTGTGTGCACATTTGAGTTTTCTTTATATTAACATGAATTTTTTT
>CAUYQG010052048.1:0-31462 GCA_963574415.1 Tarsius wallacei
CTGTGAGAGCAGGAAAGATATTCTTTATGCATTACTGCATTCTGGGCCAAAAAATGCTTTTCAGCCAGGTGTGGTGGCTACACCTGTAATCCCAGCACTTTGGGAGGTGAAGGTGAGAAGATTGCCTGAGCCCAGGGGTTCGAGACCAGGCCGGGCAGCTTGGCGAAACCTTGTCTCTAAATTAAAAATGAAAATATTAGCTGGGTGTGGTGGTGTGTGTCTATAGTTCTAGCTACTTGGAAGGCTGAGGTGGAAGGATCGTCTGAACCCAGCAGGCTGAGATTGCAGTGGCTGTGAGCATGCTACTATAGTCCAGCCTGGGCAACAGTGAGACTCCAACTAAAAAAAAACCCAACAAACAAACAAAAAACCTAAAGCATAGAGGCAAGTACCTGTCCAATGTCTCTGGTTATACTTTCTTCCTGACTCTCCAAGGTTCCTGGATCTCTAAGCTGACAAGGCAAAAATATGTTAAAATTTATTATTTTTCTCATTATCTGGGCCAGACAGATTTGAACAGTGACTACAAACTCACTGATCAAAAAACATGTTAATTTCTAATATTGAGCACTATAAACCTCCTTCTGTAAGGTTGTAGCAAAGAAAAAAAATCACTTGATATGTAAAAGATTTAGCAACTTAAGAGGAGTTAACTATACTCAAGGTAAAAATCCCATCAAAGGATCAAAAAAGGCATCTCATGTAAATGCAAACAAAAAGAAAGCAGGATAATTGAATAACTATTAGATGAAGTCTAGTTCAAGTCAAAAGATACTAAATGGACCCAGTAGGGGCGCTGCCCTGAGCTGTTTTCGCACCAGGGGCTCGTGCTGCTGTCTGGGGAGCTGATGTCAGGGTTCCCTGAACTGAATTGGGACTGAGAGAGAGAGGTGGGGGCCAGGAGGAAGGCTGAATGGGGCAACGGGGGGCAGGAGGAGGTGAATGGGAATGAAAGAGGCAGGAGGAGAGGGATGAGAAATGATGAATGGGGGCAGAATGTACAAGATGATGAGGAGCCTGAAAGAGGAAGGAACGGGGGACTCAACTCAGGCAAGCCAAGCGTGGGTGGTGCCCAAAGACAGGAGGTGGGAGGGGAGCTGAAGGGGACCCTAGGCTAGAGAAGAAGAAGCCGGGTCATTCCCTTGTGGGAGCAGAGTGGGGACTCTCCCACACAGAGGGTGGACTAAAAAGGTTTCCCCGGGCAAGTCCAGGATCAAACCGGGCCCCAGAAGTGTTGCCCTCAGAGGCTGAGTTTCCCTTTGGGTGACTAGGCCTGTCACCCTAGATTCTCTCTGCCTGGGAGGGGATTGTGCATTCCCTCAGATTTCTCCCCTGCCCCACCCCACGGCCCCCTGCCCACCTCTCCCATGTGATTCACTAAGTAGCCCCCCAGGTAGCTCCTGGCCTGTGCACCTAACCATCTGGCTATATGAGGAATCAGCACCCAAATGGTTTACCACAAGAAATAAACACTGGGCTTAGAAATCTGACTTCAACAACTTGCAGTTTCCCATACCTATCCCCAAAGGAGGCATCTCTAAAATTTCAATAAAATCAGCAAGGGAAGTATTTAAAAAGCAAATTTTCCATTTATATATTAGACCTGCCTAATGGACAAAGGAATGTCAAGTCTACCCATATTGCTAGCAAAACTAGGCCCTAGCATTTAGCTGTAATGCCAAAACTTCCAGAAGCCTAGAAGCAAGCAGTGGAATTAAGACCATATCCAATGTTCAGATTCCAGTCTGCCACCTAGACACATCCTTGGGACCACAGGGCAAGGTCTATACCCACAAAACCCTAAGTCTGTGTTCCTTAGGCTCGTGCTACAAAAGTTCAGCTAGGTGATGTGTCAGGATATACCCTATATATGTTTTGTCAATCGCTCCTCCCTAGTGTGTATAGCTTCTTTAGCTCGGTGTAGGGACCAGGGCCACGTGCTGTTGGTAAGTCTCAGTAACATGATAGAATGCAGGGTAACACTTGTAGTCCTTTACTAAGCCTGAGCATTACTAGCTAAATGCTAGGGCCTAGTTTTGCTAGCAATATGGGTAGACTTGACATTCCTTTGTCCATTAGGCAGGTCTAATATATCTTTGGAACCTGTCTATGCCAGAAAAAAAGAATTAAGCTATTTGGAATCCAATTTCATGTAACATGAGTCCTACATATAACAAACAGGTTCATAAAGAGTTAAAAATCAAGCCAAGAAATCAGAGACAAGAGGCCCGGGAGGCATCTCAAGGTCAAGAACCAGAAAAGGACAGGGGAGTTGATGCCCAGGGGCACGGTGTGGGGGTGCCTTTCTCATGCTGTGGTGCCTGGCTCAGCGGGGTCCCCTGCTGCTCCTTCCTTGCAGATTCTGTGGAGAGCGGGTCCCTGAAGAAGCGGAACTCCCAGCACCGGCCCAGCCTCCCATCTTCCATCTACCCTGGTCTCCTACCTCATGCTGGCTCAGTTCTTTCTTGCTTATTCCCCTCCTGCCCTGGGATGCTCTTCCCTTTCGTCTGTGCTCTGAGACCTTGATCTACGCAGCCTCCCTGTAGGTATTGAGAATAACTGGACCAGACGCAACTTTAAGACTCACTGAGCCCTTACTGGGGAAGCTGTTATTTTAAATCTTGTTTATGGTTTATGCTTCTTGAATCAACCAACGAAGATTAGTGCAGGATCCTGCATGTGATCCTGGCATTTAGGATGTTCTCTTGGAGGGTGGAAGCAGGACCATACCAGAGAAATGAAGTCGTGATACAGTGAAGGTTGTTGTTTTTGACAGTGCTTGTGGCCAATTCTTGTTTCTTTGGGAGTGACCACCAGTCCCATGGTTGGGAGGGAATAAGCAGTGATGGTATCCAGCAGGTTTTCTGAGAAACCTGTGAGTGTCCCAAGATAGCCTTGTGGACATGCTCTGTGTGTGCCTTTGTGTGTGTGATTTTGCATGTGAATGTCTGCATGTGTGTGCACATGTGACTGTGCGCACGTGTGGCAGTGTGTGTGCAGCTGTGTATACAGGTGGACATACGTGCAGCTGTGTGTATGCACACATGTGCAACTTCATGTGCACGTGTGTAACTGCATGTGTGTATGACTGTGTGTGCACATATAGGCATCTGTGTTGGGGAACAGGCCCATGCTGATCCTTGCTATCACAGCCTTCTGACATCTGCCAACTGTAGGAGGTAACCAACTGTTTCTGTAATCTCCTGAGTTTACGTTCAACATCCCTCAGTGAGAGAATCCTTTGTGCTGGGTAACACCTCTGCATTGTGGTTGGACTCCTGGGTTCCTCTGAAGTTTTGGTCAGCTCCTAGAAAATTGGTATCTCCTGATACGTAGATCTTGTCATTTCTCTAAATTATGCAGACCTACATGTGAAACTATATGAGATGAGATGACTGTGCCTTTCTGCCTAGTAGGAGGGAGTATGTGGAAAAAATCAGAATTGTTCTCTTTCATTGGAGCCTTTTGGATATGTTTTTCCAAACATAAATGCTTATTTTTTTTTTAAGTGATATAAAGTAGAACATGAAAATTTTTTAAAAAATAGGTAGTAAATGGGACCAAAGTGATTCTTTTAGGTTGATAAAAAGTGGATTCCACAGTGAACCTAGAGTAGTTCCCCACCCTTCAGTGTCAGAGGACACAGCACTGAAATACAGGCACGCCTCAGCTCAGGCTCCGTTTTGGACCATCACACTGAAGTGAGCCACACTCGTTTCCTGGTTTCTCAGTGCATATAAAAGTTATGTTTACACTATACTGCAGTCAGAAGTGTACAGTAGCATTATGTCTGAAAACAGTATACATACTTTATAAAAAAATACTTTATTGTTAGAAAATGCTGACCCAGAAATGTGAAGTTAGCACATGCTGTTGGAAAAAGGCCCCGGCAGACTTGCCCAACATAGAGTTGTAATGAACATTCAATTTGTTAAAAATACAACATCTAGGAAGCACTGTACCATGAAGCAGGATGCAATGGGTGTGCCTGGGTACAGATAAGAAACTGTCTGGCGGTTCATGAGAATCTGACAAAACCACTTGGTGTTGTGTGTAAAAATATGCGTACACCATGTTGGTCATAGTAATTAAAGGGTTATGAGATTATGTTGGTGATTTTTATTGTCATCTATTTGTTGATGTACTTTTAAAATGAAAAACATTTAAACATTTTTTTTACAGAAATTGTCTTTTTATATCACCATTTTAATGAGATTTATTTCACAGATATTTTTATATGCACACTCATAAAGCTCCAGGTACTCATTACCCAGCTTTAAGAATGACCTCGTTTTTACTCACTTTTTTTGCTAGACTATTTAAATAAAATTTATTTCACTCACAGATACTCCATTATGGATCTCTAACTGAAAAAGATTCAATGCAGGTTCAAATTCTTTGGCAAGAAAGCTGTGTGCTGTGTATACCGGCTATTATATCACATTATCTTATCTATGCACTAAAATATGTATAGATGTAATGAACATGTAATTGTTTTTACTCATTTATTCACCCACTTATTTACATATTCACTTAGCAGATGCTTATCAGTTGCTTTCTATATGCTAGGCATCTTATACCCATGTGCCCCCAGCATTTAGTTCGCATTTACAGTAAGTCCCCTACATGGGAACAAGTTCCATTCCAAGAGTGCGTTTGTAAGCCCAATTTGTTGTAAGTCCAACAAAGTTAGCCTAGGTACCCAATTAACACAATCAGTTATATGCTACTATATTGTAATAGGCTTATAATACTTTTCATACAAATAATACACAAAAATAAGCAAAGGTAGCATTTTAATCTTACAGTACAGTACCTTGAAAAGTACAGTACTACCATATAGTACAACAGCTGACATACAGGGGCTGGCATCGAGTGAACAGGCAGAAAGGGTTACTGACTGGAGAAGGGTGCAGTAAAGTGCTGTAAAGTCAGTAAAGTACACAAGCACAACCACTTGTACAAGATGCACACGCATGACAATATATGGGGTGTGATAATTAAATTTGGGAACTCATCCTAGAAAAAGTACAACATTCCTCATTGCTGAAAATCATTACAGTCACCTTAGAAGTACTCCCCTTGGGAAGCTATGCACTGATGCCAGTGCCTAGTGTACCCATCAAAGCAATTTGGGGACTCTTTCTGGAATGGCCAACAAAGCTGTTGTTGTATTACCCCTGATGTCAACAAAACATCTTCCTTTCAATATTTCCTTCATCTTTGGGTAAAGAAAAAAGTCATTGAGGGCCAGATCAGGTGAGTTAGGAAGAGTGTTCCAATAGTTATTTGTTTACTAGCTAAAAACTCCCTCACAGACAGTGCTATGTGAGCTGGTGCATTGTGGTGATGCAAAAGCTCCTTCAGAACCATTTTTGTACACTTCTCATGCCAAGATTTTCACTTAAGATTTCCTTGTTTTTCTACTGATGTTAATTTGGTCTGCTGTGCTTCTCACAGTCACTTGATGGTTTTTTCAATGTTTTCATCAGTTCTGCTTGTTACTGGTTGTCCTGATATCTCTTCTTCAGTGGTGCTTTCTGTCCCCTCAGAAAAATGTTTAATCCATGTGTCCACTGCTATTTTCTTCATGGCATCCCCATAAACTTGAACTAACGTGTCCCCGTTTTCACTTCCACTCTTGACAAGTTTAACAAAAAATTTGATGTTTGTTCGTTGCTCTAATTCAAGCTCCGACATTCTCGTGATACAAAAACATGCAACAATAATGAATGCCACTCAGAAGACACTTGTTCAAACCACATGTCGGCATGAACACAGCTGTGAGACACTGATATACCAAGGTTATAAAACCTTGAGTTGTTTGTACAGTGCTGCCGACATAAGCGCGTGGTAGCAAATTCATGAACTTAATTGTCAGACATTGTATGCTAGACATGTGAACTAACTTATGAGATTGGGTATATTAAGCCATGTGTGCATCTTTGAAAGTTTGCAACTTGAAGGTTTGTTTGTAGGGGACTTACTGTATAAGTGAGAACATGTGGTGTTCAGTTTTCTGTTTCTGTGATAATTCACTTAGAATAATGGTCTCCAACTGTATCCATGTAGCTGCAAAGGACATGATTTCATTCTTTTTTTATGGCTGCATAGTATTCCATGGTGTATATGTACCACCTTTTCTTACTCTGTCCACCATTAATGGGCACCTAGGTTGGCTCCATGTTTTGCTATTGTGGGTAGTGCTGAGATAAACACACACATGCAGGTATCTTTTTGTTAAAACAATGCCTGAGTATATATCCAGTAGTGGATTGCTGGGTCAAATGGTAAATCTATTTTTAGTTATTTGGAAACTCTCCAAACTGCTTTCCACAAAGGTTGAGCTAGTTTACATTCCCACCAACAGTGCAGAAGTGCTCACCAGGGCTGTTACCTCTCCATTTTACAGATGAAAAGCGTAGTCTGAGAGGTCAGGTAACACTCAGCTCCTTAGTGGGGGAGTTGGCCTTGAGCCCCCGTCTCAGTTCTGATGTGATGACTGTGTCTTGACCGTGGCCGCTCTGCCTTCTGGTTGGTGGTAGGCTGGCATCCCCCATTCCCACCTCTACCTGCCTTCTGGCTTAGGGCTTCCCTCTCATCAGTTCTCTCTCCTGTCTACAGAAATCATTGTGACCTGCATGGCAGACTCAGTCCACAGGCCTCTGAGGCTCTTATGTCATCCACCTGATTGCCTCCTTTCCTGAGTCCTCATTGCACTTCGGCAGGACCAATTGACCCAAGATGCACTTGTTCTCTGTTCCTCTGTTTCTCTTGGGGACTGTGAGCTCCCTGGCACATTTGTGCATACAGCTGCACAGCTGTGCTGTGGGTCAGGTCACCCAGAGGGCTGAACTCCTGAGCAGGCTCTGCATTTCTGTGGTGACCTCTTTCCCTTTTCAGGGGATGAACTGCCTGAACTGGACAACATGGCTGACAACTGGCTGGGCTCCATCGCCAGGGCCACAATGCAGACCTACTGTGATGTAATCCTCCAGATCCCTGAGCTGACCCCGCACTCCACCAAGCAGCTGGCCACTGACATTGGTGGGTCTCCATGGGACAGGCAGTGGGAGGGATGTCTCTTGCCTACTGCATCTGTCAGTTCCCTCGTACCCTCCAGGAATCTCATCCTGAGTCTCCCCTCAACTCCAACTCTGGATTTGGCTATGATGCTGGTTAAAAATGCAGGTTTCTAGATGGAAACCAGTCAGGGTCCAGATGACTGCCGAGGTTTTGGAAAGGGTCCACGGGTCCAGATGACTGCTGAGGTTGAGAACAATTGCGGGAGCTTTGTGGGGGGTGAGCTTCAGTGAGTCATGCAGCTCCCCTGCCCGGCCTTCTTTTCCATTTATATCATTGTTACCAGCCAGTGTCTATTGGGCTCTCACTGCCTGCCAGGCATGCCAGGTGCTGAACCAGGCACTCCCTCCCCATCATCTTATGCAATCCCCAGCTCCCCTTGAGGTGGGTGCACTCTTCTCCGTCACTGATGAGGACACAGAGGCACAGGGCGGTTGCATGACAAGGCCGCATAGCCAGACTGCCCTGTGGTCTCCATCTGAATAGCATCCTGCCTCCCAGTCAGAGAACATGACTCCTGCTCCCGCAGCCCTTGTCACTGAAGGGCCTTCCTGCCCAGGTGTGTCCTGAGTGTGGGGAAGCTGCTGGCAGGTGGCAGGGAGTCTCCCCAGTCTCTTGGTCATGTTCCATTGCCTTGCCTGTTCTTTAGCCGAAGGCAGCTCTGGGGGTGGTCAGGAAAGAGGGTGGTAGAAGCCTTCAAGATAAGCTCCCTGGGGATCTAGCCGAGTGTTGACCTGGGTGACCACAGGGCCAACCAGGCTCCACTGGCTTCTGCTTCGTGTTTTGCAGAAGCACTGAAAGTGGAGTATTTCCAGGGATGGAGCCAGGCCTAGAGCCTGCCCTGCTCATTCCATGGTCAGCTCTCAGAGGAACAGCCAGCTTTTTGGCCATTTCCCTGGGCACAGCGTTCAGACAAGACAGATAAGGACGTTCAGATGCGCACTGGTGTTCCCTGTTAGTACAGGCAGGAGCACTGGGGAGAGAGCCAACTGGAACTAGTGAGGGAAGTGAGATGCAGGATTGCCCCTGGATTTCCGTGGTCCATGTTATGTGTCCCTCTCTGTTCAGTATCCCTCTAGGCTCACTTGATTACTCATTCATTGAGCACCTGTGTGCAACTATGTGCTGCCATAGTCCTAGGAGGTGGGAGACAGTTGAGATGTAAATAGTTTCTATGCTTACACTGAAAGGGAGTGAGGTTAGGGGCTGGAAGGTAAGGCTGTGTATGAAGCTGCCAGTGTGTAAGACGATAGAGAGTAGTGTGGTCTGTGGCAATGCATGCCCACCCGTAAGATGTTCAGATTAAGCATGCACACATACAGAAGAAAAAGCACTGCTGGCCAAACAGAAATGTCATGGTAAACCGTGGACTCCTCATTTGCAGCTCCTGGCTTACAGTCAGGTGGAGCCCACAGTGTTATGGATAAACTTGTAAAGGAGCATGCCTGACTGGCCACACCTTTCAGGGAAGCAGCTCATCCTGAGTGGGACGTGAGTCAGCCCATTAGGACAGAGCAGGTACCTCCAGCTGACTCTGCCCTGAGCTGGGCCTTAGCAAGAAGATGCAGGGTGGATTTAAGCCTTGCTTGGTGCTCCGCAAGCAAAGGAGGCGAGGACCCTCCAGTGAGGGAGAGCAGTGAGGGGCCTGCTGGGGCATCTTTAGTCCTTCAGAGTGTGAAGAGGGAGGAGCTCGAGAAGGCCTGGGATGCTGCCCTCTGCTTGGGCTGTACCACTCAGGAAGGAGGAAGGAAAGGTGGTGCCTGTTCACTGATCACCTGCAACAGGCACATCAGGGGCCTTCGTGTCTGCTGTTCCATTGAATTCCCTAAAATGCTGCCTGACGGGTGTTAACTGTATGAACAGATGGGCATGGACACTCGGGGAGATGGAAGGGCTTCTCTGAGGTCACGCCTGGCTGCACCCAGTTTGCTCCTTCATTCTGCCAGCCCAAGCTTACCTGGTGGTTAGACAGACTGGAGTCACTTTTTAGAATGACAGAACTCTAGAATCTTCACCTGGGAAGCTCGTTGACTTAGACTGGGGGTAGGCTCAGAAATCTGTATTTACATGCATTCCCAGTGCCCCAGGGGTTATCTGGGAAGTGGGGAAACCTGTGTTAGACTGGGGCCACCTCAGACCAGTCCTCTCTTCATCATGGGTTCTGATGGGAGCTGCTCACACTAGCTCATGTGTCCCCCAGCCCTTTGGGTTTCCACATGGTCGGGCATACACTGCAGGACAGGGCTGAGAGCCCAGGAGGCTCTGTATGGAGCCTTGAGTGGGGTCAGCTGGTCCTTCAGATGGTGCTGAGGGTATGTGTGTGTTGGTGGGGGTGGGGGTGGTATTGATAGGGTCTCTATGAAGCTGGAATTCCTGGACTCAGGCCAAACTCACAGTCTGGTTTGGCCCTGCTGGAAGAACCCCTGAGTAAAGGCCAGCCTACTGAGGGCAGAGTGGGTGTCCTGCGTTTGGGGACTTGGGGGGGGGGGTGTCTCTGTTTTGTATTCAGGGGGCTTTTGGGCACTGTGTCCTGTTCAGCACTGAGTTTGTGGGGCTGTGTCTGTTCCTCTCGTGCCACAGACTATCTGATCAACGTAATGGATGCTCTGGGCCTGCAGCCATCCCGCACCCTCCAGCACATCGGGATGCTCCTGAAGACAAGGCCTGAGGACTACAGGCAGGTCAGCAAGGGCCTGCCCCGTCGCCTTGCCTCCACGGTGGCTGCCATGCGGGGTGTGAACTACTGATCTTGTTCTGCAGTCATGGGACTCACCAGCAAGCGTTCGCTCTAAAACTCTGCCAGGAATTCCTGGACTCAGGCCAAACTCACAGTCTGGTTTGATCCTGCTGGAAGAACCCCTGAGTAAAGGCCAGGGGAGTTGTTTTAAAAAGTCTTGGTTCGTTTGTATAATCAAAAAAAGTTTGTAAATTAGAGATATGTTATTTATCGGAGAGAACTTTGTAGATAAGTTTTTGAATGATCCAAACTTGAAAATGGAGTTAATAAATACTGAAATGAGGAAGGCTGTTTTCTTCCCTCCTCCTGCACTGGCTTTTCAGGTGCTCCCACGTGCCTGCTGCCCACTGGTAACAGGAGGGAGGGAGACGACTCCAGATATCAGTGCTGCTGGAAGAGGGGGTGCCGGCTGGAAGACGGAGTCAGAGGGGTTGGCCCCCAAGCCCTGCCGGGTGAGGGACGTGTGATGGAGAGTGAGGGAGGGGTCTTCAGGCCACCTGGAGGGATGCAGGAAATAGATCATGGGGGCTTTAGGCCACCGTGAGCATTTTGACTTTCCTCTTTTTTCCTTTTTAAAGCATTTATGGGGTGAGATGGGAATTTCTTCAGTGTTTTTTGTCAGTAGCTTCTGTTTCCATTACAATTGTATCTGGTGGTAAGGAGTGGAATAATGTAATGCGAGTGACTTACACAAATAGGAATTACATTTTCTCAATAACAAGTCGGAGGATGGTGGCTGCAGGTACCGATTCAGTGCCTGGACGGAGTCAGGACCAGGGCCAGCTAGTCCATGATCCTGACCTCCTTCCACATGCCGGATGCTTCATGGTCTCAGGCGACTCCCGCAGCTACAGGTGTCGCCTTTGCATTCAGGGAAGAAAACGGAGCCGCTCTGTCCCTTCTGTCGAGCAAGCTGCGGCTTTCCCAAGATACCTCCCCCATCTTCTCCTAGGCCTGTTGGCCATTTCTTGGTCACATGGTGTCCCCCAGTCGCAAGGGAGGCGGGAAAGTGGGAGCAGGACTGGCTTTGGCCAGCGTTTCTCAACCAGCATTTCTCAACCTCGGCACTGCTGACAATTTGGGTCCCACAGCTCTTTGTTATGACTTTGTCCCCTGCATTGTAGGTCATTTAACAGCATCCCTGACCCCGACCCTGTAGATACCAGTAGTATTCTCCTAGTTGTAACAACCAAAAACGTCTCCAGAAATTTCCTGAGGGGCAAATTCACCTCCACTTGAGACACAGGTTTAGACCCATTTAGGCCTACTGCCTTCCTGGGCAAAACCAGGTTTTATTGGCAAGGAAGAGAGGGACTGGCAACAGTGTCTGTTGCAGGCCCCTCATTGGAAGTGAGCCTCCCTGGGTCTCGGCCAGGCCCAGCTCTGCTTCTCCCTGGGCTGGCTCCGTGAAGCCTCCCCTTAGCCCTGGAAGGCAAAGGATATTATTTCCAGTGTGCAGAGGTTTAAAGGACTTGCCCGGGGTCACTCAGCCACCACGTGGCAGGGCTGGGGTCCAGAGTGAGCCTGGTCAGCATGGCACCTGCACTCCTGACTGACCGCCAGCCAGCCCTCGTTTAGGGTGAGGGAGGCTCGTGGTGGGACACCTAATCTCAGCAGTGGGGCCAGCCTGCACGTGCCCCCCTCTGGAGTGGCCCCACTACATCCAAGACCTCTCTTGAGTCAGGCCACCAGGTTGCCAGGGCTATGTCCTGCTGGGTTTGCCCTCCCTGGAGCCCCCACATGCTATGTCCTCGCTTCCCTGGAACCAGTTTGGCTGGCCCCGATGGAGCATCAACTTCAAACCCACGCCAAGAAAAATATTTTGGTTTCTCATGTGGTGGATCACAGACTGCTCCTGGCAGGGCTTGAGTCTGGCTCTTGCCTTGAAGCAGTGAGAGTGGATGCTTGTAAGGTGCCACGTGCTTCTTGAAAGTGGAAACTTTGTGGTGAGCTTTGTGTACTGGTGTTCGTGAGATTGACTAGGCTTTGGTGTAGGACCTTAGGGTTTGATTAGAAGCTTTGCCACCTCCCAGCTGGGTGACCTTGGGAAAGCCACTTCACATCTTCGAGCCTCATCTCCTGATCTGAAAGCCAAGGGTTATCATGGTCCCTGACTCACAGGGTCATTTGAAGAGCCGCTGAGACCCTGGTGGTGATGGCATGTACACAGTGTTAATTTTATGGTCCCCCAGCACCTGTGACCCACCTTTCCTTTGGGATAGAGCTGGGAATTGTAGAAAGCCATTTTCTAGACAATTTAAGCGCTGCCAGCTCGTGTTTAGCCCTAAAAGGCTCTGAAGGGGCCATAGAATAGGTAGCCTCCATGTGGCAGGGCTGGGGTCCAGAGTGAGCCTGGTCAGCATGGTCAGAGGGAAGAGGGATGCCAGGCTGGCTTGGAGCCCGCTTTTAGTGACAGGATCATTACCCCAAGGCCTGGCCTGCACTGTCCCCCGAGAACAGATACAACAAAGAGCTGTTGGATGCCCGTCATTGGCCTGATCTCTGGCTCACACGGCCAGAGGCAGCTTCTAAATGTCTCTGAACAGAGCTTCTCATGGGTGTCTGTAAGGGGCTGCCCTCCAGAGCCTCACTTGGGGCTGGCCAGCAGCATCTCCCAGCCAGCCCCAGTCACAACGACCAGTTCAGACTGAGCCTGAACCAAATGAGCCTCATGCTTGGGGCTTCTACTGAGACCCTGTGAAGGAAGAGCTTTCTTCCCACTTGAGTTGTTGCACGGAGGGGCTGGAGCTGGAACCGCAGGTATGTGTTTGGGAAACAGCACGTGGACAGAACCTATTTGAGAGAGACAGCAACACGGAAACACCAGATCCAGGCGAGCCCCTGCGTACAGCCATGCCTGAAAGCCCTGTGCTTTTACTACAAGAGCTGATGAATTCCTTCTGTAGCTTAAGCCCTTTCAAAGTGACATGAGACCAAAGAGCAGGCAGAGGAGCCTGGTAGTAATGCCCCATAGCTTCAATAAGTACAGAAGCTCTGGGCTCCTGAAAGGGACTGGTATTGTTATGACTGTTGGCACTCGGAGGGTGAGGCTGGAGTCTCAGCTTTGTCACTTGCTAGAATAGTACTCTTGGGCGCCTTGCTTCACCTCTCTAAGCCTCAATTTACTTACCTGTACAATGGGATGACACTGTTTCTCAGTGGTTATGAGAATGAAATAAGGCATAAAGAACTTGGCATGGTACCTGACATAGGATAAGTGGAGTGTTTGATACAATGTAGCCATTGTCTAGGAGCAACAAATGGCAACAGTGAGTGTGGACAACTGCTACTGCTAATAATAAAAGCTGTAGTCATAATGGCAAGACTGGTAACCACCAAGAGTCATGACTCCAGCCTGCAGACTAGCCAGCCGGAGCTGGGAAACCTGGCTTTCTCTGGGTCCTCCCTAATCAGATCCTAACAGTGGCGGGTAGCACAGACTCTGTGGCACCTCCTTCCTCCGCAGGTGCTACTGTGAACACTTGATGGGAAGCCAGCTTGTTTACCTTCCAGACCAAGGAACCCAGTTCATCTATAGGCCTGCAGTGCTGGGCCCTCAGAGGCCTAGGCTCTAAAATCAGTGCTCCTTCATCACCAGAGACCTGGTAGGTGACAGCATGGTGCTGCAGTGCTCAGCTGTCTATACCTGCCAGACCCCACTCTTTGGTGACAGCTCCCGGATCTCCCTTTGGGGACCTTAAGGTTGTCATATTTAGCAGTTAAAAGTATAGGATACCCTGGCCAGGTGCAGTGGCTAACACTTGTAATTCCAGCTCTTTGGGAGGCCGAGGTGGGAGGATTGCTTGAGCCCAAGAGTTGGAGGCCAGCATAGGTAACAGCGAAACCTCATCTCTACAAAAAATAAAAAAATTAGATGGGCATGGTGGCTCATGCCTGTAGTCCCAGCTACAATAAACAAATGAATGAATAAATAAACAAATAAATTTTAAAAATAAAAATATAGGATGTTTGCAGAGAAACAAATGATTTATTAGTATAATATGTCCCAAATATTGCGTGTGTATTTGTACTAAAAAACTAATTTTATTGCCTACCTTAAATTCAAATTTAACGGAGCATCCTAAATTGTATCTGGTAATCCCAAGAGCCCTGACCACCCTTCAACCATGTGATTCTCCTGCAGACCAAACTGGCTTCAGGTCTGTGCAGATGAATTCAGATCTGACCAATTGGAGCCACTTATCCAGCTGACCACACTGATTGGTTCAGAGACAGGCATGTGATTTTGTCAGGGACCAATGAGTGTCTGCCTGGGAGCTGGCCAATAAGGAGGGGCTGCTGAGACCCTTTGCTTAGACCAGGTCGAGTCTCTCACTCTCTAAAGCCAGTATGGATGCCCTTCCAACCCACGGATGTGTCAGGGCATCTGGATGCCCAGGCAAAGAACAAAGCTGGACTCAGTGTTTTCTACTTTTATTTTCTAGAACAGAGCAGGTGTCACCTAGCAGAGCCCCGGCGCTTGATGCTCTTCCTTCTCACCACCTGCTCATGGAGGCCAGCCAAGACCAGGAGGGAAGAGACCCCATGGCATCCCGGCTGGCTCCTCTCTGGAGTGAGAAGAGCCTGGCACTGGGAGGGACAGGCTTGCCATAGGAGAGGGTGTTCTGGGGGTCTCTGGGCCTGACTGGGACATCCCAGGCCACGGGTCAGGCAGGTGGGGATGAGGGCAGGAACCAGGTGAGAACACAATTCCTGGTGTCCTGTACCAGCTCCATGACCCTACGGAGCCCTCAGCCTGGGACTGGCCAGTTGCTGCTGGGACGTGAGCTCTGGCCTGGACCCCTATGGTCCCGGCCCTTTGGAGAGGCCACCATAAAGTGAGGCCTTGGGCAACGGTCTCGGCTCCTCAGCTTCCAGATTGTGAGCTGCCGGGGGTGGGTAGGGGCCGGGTTAGATGGCGTCACCCTCACTATCGGACTCGATGACGTCCAGGGGCTGCAGACGCAGGGAGTCGTAGTTCGGGGGCGGGGTGCCCGGGATAGGCGGGCTCTGCTCGTCGGGGTAGGCCACGGTGTTGGGGTTGTGGTGGGTCGTGTCAGGCTGGAAGCCAAAGTTGGTGTGGGCCTCCACCAGCTCCGCCACGGTGGGCGGCGGGCCGGCGTAGCGAGCCTGGGTCCGCCGCTGCCGCAGGCCCTTGGCCAGGGCCACCAGCTTGATGATGGTGATCCACACGAAGTCAATGATGATCTCCCCAAACTCGATGAGGCACAGCACCGAGCCCCCCATCCAGAAGCCAAACTGGCCACCCAGATTTGAGAGCAGCCACACGATCTGTGGGGAACAGGGGGCTGAGGCCTGGCCCAGGGCTGGGGCTCAGGCCACAGTTCTTGTCTCTCTCAGTGAGCTCAGGACCCTCCCCGCCCTCAGGGTGCAGGGGGAGGGGGAGCAGGGCTAGGGTGTCGGGAGCCTCCCAAACTCACGTTATTAGCTGCTGATTCCTCAATGGTGCGATAGTTGAACTCTTGGAAGTAGATGTTGAGCTTGAGGATTCCCTTCCTGCAGGGGATACAAGAAGGGCTGGGACTGTGGTTGCACCCTCTCAGAGACACATATACATGCACACGTGTACCTATGCACGCACACACATGCAAACAGACGAACACACACATGCCCACACACATGCACACACGTACACACAATGCCCCCACATGCACACACAAGTTCACATGCATGCAAACACATGTATATGCAATATGCACATGCATGTTCAATGCACGCACACATGCACACACATGTGCATGTACACATGCACATGCAAACATGCTCCCCATGCATACACGGTACACACAAACACAAATACACTGAATGCCCACACATGCATGTACACATGCACACGCCTATGTGCACACAAACAGGAAGGCAACCAAGAGGCCACCCCAGTCCTCTTCTGGCCTGGGCGTCTGTCATGCCTGTTTCCATGAGTGGTGAAGTCCAAAACTAGAAGTGCCACCCTTCCCAGGCCCTCAGGGCTCTCTGCCCAGCACCCATCCTGTGACTCCGTTCTCCACCCCATCCCTGCCAGTTTCCTAAAGGATACTCTGGCCTGAGACAGCCCCTCTCCCCACCCTCAGGATGGCCCAGCCCTTATGTGGTGACTGCGCAGAGCTCCCAAGTCTTGCACTCCTGTCACTGCCCTGGAGAAGGGTGGCCACGTGGCTTCCCCTTATACCGTTGGGCCTCCGAAAGACTGCGTTGTCTCGATCCTCCAGGTCTTTGCCCAAGCATGTCTTCTGCCTGGGCGTCTGTGCCTCTTCTATTAGAACCGCTCCTACTCTTCCTGGGAGAGCTGACTTCCCCACCACCTCCCGATGCAGACCCCCCTTATCTCTCAGGCAGATGGAGGCGTCTTCCCTGCTGGGCTCCTATAGTGAGAGCTTGCACGGACTCCCTCCCCACACGTCCTTTTGCACAGATCTGTCCCCTAGACTCCTGATGGCTCCCCGACAACATGGGCCATGTGTGTTGGGCTCAATGCATGTCCGTGTTGGATGGATGGAGAGATGGATGAATGGATGGAGGCTGGGTGGGGGGAGGATGGAAGGATGGATGATGGAGGGATGAATGGATGGCTGTGGATAAGCAGGTGATGGGGGAAGCCCAGGCCCCTCCTTGGGGGATGGCAGACTCGGGGTACCTGTGGTGCCTTTTCTCTCCCTCACTCCCAGGGCTTCCTCCCCTAGGCTTGCTCTTGGATCTGATGTGCGAGAGGGTATCTGAGCAGCTGTCTCTGTTCAGATCTCAGCCCCGAAGCTCTGGTTCCCCTCCCTCCTGCCTTCCCCTGCCCCAGGCTCCAGGCTCACCTGCTCAAGGTGATGTTGGTGCTTTGGTCCCGCTCCTGAGACAAGACGTGGAAAATCCAGTCCTGAAACCGAAGAAGGCAGCTGAACAAGATGGCACCTGCAGCATTCCCTCCCAGTCACAGCCATAGCCTTGCACATTCCCGAAGCCCCGGGGACCACAGGCTGGATGGGGAGCAGGAGGAGGGGCATGGTGTGAGCTGTGGCTGCTGTTGGGGAGAAGGAACTCGGGCCTCCAGGCTCCTCCCCGCAGGCCTGGACATCCTGCCAGCTCCGCCCCACCTCCCGCCCCTGTGCCTGCTGTTCCCCGTGGCCCAGCTCCAACATCGCCTTTTCAGATGGGCCTTTCCGGACCACTCAGTCTAAAGTGCTTTTCCCAGTTACTCTCCCACCATCCTTCACAGCCATGACCACACTTTGAAACCATCTCATTTCTGTTTGTGCATCATGTCTCTCTCCAAGTAGCATGTAAGATCCAGAGGGGCTCATATGCCTTCTGTGTCCCTAGCACAGTGCCTGGGGAGTGTTGGTGGAAGGAAGACAGGAAGAAGGGACGGGGGAAAGGGAATGAAGGAAGGAAGAGTGACAGGGAAGGAACGAAGAAGGGAAGGAGAGAAAGAAGGAAGGAAAGAAGGAAGGGAGGAGGGTAGGAGGGAGGACGGGAAGGAGAGAAGAAAGGGAGGGAAGGAGGAGGAAGAGAGGGAGGGAGGAGGAAGTTTCGGGCAGCCCCCCTCCTATGTCCAGACTTGTCCCCAGCCCAAAGATGGGGCGCCAGGGGCTTGGCCACTCTGCCATCTCACCTCGGAAGCCTCAGAAGGCCAGTCAGCCATGGAGATGGTCATCTTGTACTGGGTGTCACTGGAAGAGAAAGCCAGCCTGTTGCTGTCCCTGCCAGCGCCGGTGGCCCTTGCCCACCCATTCCACCGAGGTTCCGCCGGCGGCACTCACTTGCAGGACTCCTTGCACATGCCGATGCAGCTCTCCCTCTGGGCCACGTTCATCTGCTGCTTCGAGTAGCAATGGGCTTGGGGGGGGGGGGCAAGAGACTCTGAGGGTGTTTCTTGGCCCCCACCCCCGCAGACCCTCTGATGGGCCCCTCTGCTCTTCTGGCCCTGGACCACCCAAGGCTTGAGGTGAGGTGGGGGGGGGTGTCATGGAGAAGCATCACTCCCTGCCCTGCCCCATCTCCTGCCATTTTGTCCCAGACATCCTAGACCGGCTCAGCAGGATCAGAGTAGTTTTCCCTTTGCCTGCTTGCCCATGCCCGCCTGGGAAGGGTGGGGGGAAAGGTGAGGATGGGGGGAGAAGGGCCAGGGGTAGGGGGTTGGGGGGGTTCCAGGACCATGCACGAAGGGTGACTGGCAGGAGTACAGCTTTTCCTGTTTGTATGTCCATCGCGGGGGTGTAAGAGGTCAGTCTACTGCTGACAGCATTCATCAGTGTTTGGACTCCACCCCACCAGGGCTCCCAGACCTGGGCTCCAGCAGGGTATGAGCCCAGAGGGGGCTCTTCCTCTCCTGTGACTCCAGGTTTCAGGCCACCGGGAGGCCACCATCATGATGGTGGCTTCCTTACCCTCCCTCCCATCCAGTTCCCTGTAGAGAGATCTGGTGAGCCCCACAGACGTGGATACATGCTGAGGATGGACACATGACCTTGTGCATGCATACACACACACATACACACACACACACACGTGTACAAAAGCAGAGTGCACAAACACAGAACCTGGAAGCAATTTGTGCCTGTGCATAAACCTCCAGCAATGCACTGCAGTCCCAGAGGGCTCCTGGGCATTAGACCCAAGCACAGAGATGCCCCTTCTCCTGTGCATTCAAAGACATGAGTGTCTTTGGGAGCCGAGGTGGAAGGATTGCTTGAGCCCAGGTGTTCAAGATCAGCCTGGGTAACATAGCAAGGCCTCATCTCTACAAAACAACAAAAAAAAAATCAGCAGGGCATAGTGGCACATGCCTGTAGTCCCAGCTACTTGAGAGGCGGAGGCTAGAGGATCACCTGAGCCCAGGAGGTCAAGACTGTGGTGATTGTGCCACTGTACTCTAGCCTGGGTGACAGAGTGAGACCCTGACACAAACAGAAAGGAAGGAAGGAAGGAAGGAAGGAAAAGAAAGAAAACATGAGCATATGCACACACACACACTTTGGCCAGCAGCACACAGACAAGGTCCATGGGGACAAACCCACTCCCCACCTGCATGTTTCCAGCCTGTGTGCCACAGAACCAGGGAGGAGAGAGGAGCTGTTCTTGCAGAAAGAAGGCCCAGGAGGGGGTTGCAGGGGGGACGGTGGACTGTGGAGGAGCCGCCCTAGGCACATCCCTCGGCCCTGTGGAGGGTGCTGAGCTCTGCCCCCTCCCCTGGCTCCAGAGTTGGGCACTGGCACCCCGGGCTTCCACTCACCCCAGTCTGGGAAGTCCCGGGTGTTGCAGTATTTCTCCCCGTGGGGCAATGGGTACAGGTAGTGGCCGCAGCTGCAGTTGCGGATCATGTGGTCTTGGAAGCAGGAGCGAAGACAGGCCTGGGGATGGGGCATGGACACAGGCACGGCTGGAGATGCTCCCACCCCAGCACCGTGGGAAGGAGCCCAGAGAGGTGACGCCCAGGCCAAGAGAGAGGTGGCCCCGGGTGGAGAAGCCATGATGAGATGCCTGGGCAGACCCTGCAGTCAGGATGTGGCTGTCCTTCCACCTTGGGCCTTGCAGCAGGTCCCTGGACCCCATAGAGGGGCTCACGCCAGACCCCAGCAGCCTGAGTCTCATCGTTCTGAGCTGGGGCCCACATGGGTTAGCATGGGGCATGGTGGCTTGCCCCAGATAATAAAGCCCAGAGGATGCCAGCACCCTCCCATGTTCCTGACATCTCTGAACCCAGAGGGGCAGCCAGCAGGACAGGCAAGCTCACTCTGCACCCCTCCTTCTACAGGGAGACACCCTGGGAAGGCAGGAAGGATGGTCTCTGACTGTCCTGACACACAGCTGACGACAAAGCATCCCCTGGGGGTGAGGGGAGGAAGAAGAGGAGACTCAGGCAGCCCCTGGGGCTGGGTGTGGTGAGTCGCCACTCACTTGGCCCCAACACACTGGGCTTTCAGGTCATTCTGATTAGGTTATATCCACTCAGAGACCAACCATGTGTCACGGGGCCAGTCCTTAACCTCATCACACCAGTCTCCTGAGGTCAGAAGGATTCAGTGTGGTGTCAGTGCTCAGGAAGCACTGATGGGTGGAGTCTCTGTTACTCCTGCTTCTTCGCCCGTTCAGTTTCCTGAGACCTGATGACCCTGCACTCCTTGCTCCAGCCCCCTTGCCGGCTCCTCTGCCTCTCTCCACTCAGCCCCAGCTCTCCACACCTGCATCCCTGAGTCCTCCTCTCCTGCTCCTCCTGCAGGCTCCTTCTCAGGCTAACAAGTCCTGCCCTTCTATTTCCCCCATGGGGTCTGCGGGCTCCCGAGGGCAGGAAATGGGGGCTGGCTGATGGCACGGCCAGGAGGAGCCAGAATTGGGGCTGAGGGAGGCAGTGCGGTCAGAGGAGAAGCTCTGTCTTATATTCTTTTTTATTTTTTAAGAGGAAGGGTAGCCGGGCATGGTGGCTCACGCCTGTAATCCCAGCACTTTGGGAGGCAGAGGTGAGAAGACTGCCTGAGCCCAGGGGCTCAAGATCAGCCTGGGCAACTTGGTGAGACCTCGTCTCTACAATACATTAAAAAAAAATTAGCTGGGTGAGGTGACGCACGCCTGTGGTTCCAGCTACTTGGAAGGCTGAGATGGAAGGATCGCTTGAGCCCAGCAGGTGGGGGCTGCAGTGGCCGTGAGTGTGCCATTGCACTCCAGCCTAGGAGACAGAGTGAGACCCCAAATCAAAAAAAAAAAGAAGGAAAAAGAAAAAAGATAAAGTCTCACTCTGTGGTTCAGGCAATCATAGCTCACTATAGCCTTGAACTGGGTCCAAGTGATCCTCCTGCCTCAGCCTCCTGCCTCAGCCTCCTGTAGCTGTGACTACAGGCATGAGCCCCTGCACCTGGCTAATTAAAAAAATTTTTGTAGTGACGGGGTCTTGCTATGTTGCCCAGGCTGGTCTCAAACTCCAGGATTCAAGCAATTCTTCTGCTGCAGCCTCCTAAGTAGCTTGGGACTACAGGTGTGTGCCATCACACTGGCAGACCTTGCTGTCTCATCTGGAAAGCAGGAGCCCTCCCCAGGTTGTGTGACCAGGGCTGGGGTGGCCCAGGCCTGCTCCTGGCTGAGAGTAGTCAGAGCTCCTGGCTAGTGTCTGACTCTTTGCTGAGGTTTCCGGCCTGAGTGGCTACTGTCCTGGAAGAAGCAAGAGCAGCAGCTTCCCTGGAAGGAGGTCTTTGGGGCTGAGGCCTCCTTCTCCATGGTTCCCATCTCCCTGTGGTGCCCTGGGGGTCTGTCTATCCCTCCAGTAGCTCTGAAGATTCCCAGAGTTTCTCATGGCAGATAGAAGCCCCTTCAGATGGGAGGTGGCCGAACCAGCCAGGCAGGAGGCAGGCAGGCAGGCACCAGGAGGGACAATCTACTGTGACTAAGGCAAAAGGGAAAAAAAATCCTGTCAAGCTTGGGGCTTTCAGACAGGGAGGCAGGCACTGGACTATATCCCCTTGTTATGCCTCAGTTTCCTTATCTGCCAAGAAGATTCATTTGAGAGAGGAAGTGTCAGCGAGAGGTCACTTTTGCCATCTTTGCAAAGGATTCACTCTGCCCTCTCCAGTGAGACTGGGTCTGGGGACAAGTCTAGGCTGATCCTGGAGATCAGGACAAGAGGGAAGCCCTAGCCAGGAGTGGTGGCTCATGCCTGTAACGCCAGCCTTTTGGGAGGTTGAGGTGGGAGGATTACTTGAGACTGGGAGTCCAAGACCAGCCTGGGCAACATAGTGAGACCCCATCTCTTTAAAAAAATAAAAGAAAATTACACACACACACACACACACACACACACACAGTCCCCAGCTATAGCAAGCAGGATTGAAGGCAGATACAAAGAGGGACTTCTCAGGTAAATTGATGAGGTGTTTAGACTAGGCTCTGTAGATCCCAGTGTCTTCATTCTTCAACTGGAAATGATAATAGTATCTGCATCTTAGGGTTGTTATGAGGATTAAATGATTTAATCATATAAATTACTTCCAACAGTGCCTGCCTAGCACATTCACCTGCTATTTTAGTATATCAGTAATTGCTGCTCTTATTAATATACTGCTGCCTGGTGGTGGGGGTTGAAGGAATCAGATGATAATGTGGGACTCCCTAGTGTGAGCTAAATTTTGTTTTCCTCTTGGGAGACCCCTGAATGAGAGCCCTATAATCCTGGGCAGCTCCTAGGGTACACCTGTGCTCTTGGGGATAAGAGGTGGCCAGCCCTGGGCCCTGGTGAGAAGCCAGGGATGGTACTGGTTCCACAGCCCTCAGGGTGCCCCATGGCCACCGCCAAAAGTCAGTAGAGCCAGCCTCGCCAGGGCCAGCGCTCCCAGAGACCTAGGGCCTAGGACCCTGTAGAGGCGGCCAGAGGCCCCGGAGCCACAGGGCCTGCACCGTCTTCCCACCTGGATGGAGTAGGTCGTATTGTAGTCGCTGTAGAAGTTTTGGATGGGGACGTCGGAGCCGTTCACGGTGCACGGGCTGTAGGGCTCGCCCATGCGCTGCAGCTTGTCCTGTGTTCAGAGGGGTTGCTGGAGGCGCCCCGGCCACCCCCCTCCCAGCCCCCTCTTCCCCTTCCTCCCACATCAGCCACGCAGGAACCGGGGATGAAGAGCTGGAGGTCCCAGCAGGCGCCAGAGGGGGCGCCAGAGGGTCCATCGTCCCTCAAAGCTTGGCTGCCCAGAAGGAGCGAGGGGTGGAGGGAAGGATGGAGGGAGAGAGGCCCAGGGGATCCGGACTCCCTCCTCTCAGACCAAGGCGGGGGGGGGGGGGGGTGAGGGTGGCCCTGACAGGTGGCCTCAGAGCCCCCGGACTGCCCCTGCGCTCCAGCCGTACCACCAGCACCCCGATGGAGGTCTCTGTCCCTGACATGGCGTAGATGCCCTCGTCTCTGATGAAGGGATACGATCTCTGCTCGTGAAGCATCAGCCGGACCCCTGCCGTGGATGCGAGGAAGGGGACATAGTCTCCCTGGCCTATGTCCAGGATCAACTTCAGGCCTGTAGGGAAAGTGGGGCGAGGGCTGCCTGAACCTGCCCCCGAGGCTGAAGGGAAACCCGCTCCCCTTCCCCCCTTGTCTAAGCCCCCTCCAGCTCAGGGGACTTCCAGGGTCTGCCCAGGAAGCTGGCTCTGCTTTGCCAAAACCCAGGCCCCTAATACTGCTTGCCATCTCCAAAGCTCCCATCATCTCTGACGCGGCCTCCGATGTAGCCTCTTCCCTTGGCTCCTCTGGCCTCCCCGCCAACAATCTCTGTTCTGCTGGGCAGGCAAATCTAGGAGGCACAGCACCGCCATGGCCCACCCACACCAGCTCCCTCACACCACAGGCACCCTCCTTCTATCCATTCAATCCCTCTCAGTTTCCATGTTCCTTCCTGCTGCTGTGCCTCTGCAAATGCTGTTCCCTCACTCTGGGATGCTGTTCCCTCACTCTGAAATGCCGTCTCCACCTTCACTCTTTCCCTAGAAACTCCTGCTCTTCCTTCAGATCTCAGCCAAGTGTCACTTCCTCCAGAAGCCTTCTCTGACTGCCTAGACCAGGTCTCAGGGTCTTGGTTCTACGCTCTCCTAGCCCTGGAACTTTCTTCAGAGTACCTGCCTCACGTGTGCGATTCTTTTATTGTCTTCCTCCCTAACTCAATCGTGCCCTTCTTGAGGCAGGTACTGAACCTGAGCATGTATGCACCAAATTCCTGAGCTATGTGGGTACTAGAGTTGAGTCCCTCAGGTTAGGACAACAAGAGTGAGTGAGCGCTTGCTACCTGAGTGCTGTGCTAAGGGCTTCATAATGCACTATTTCATTGGATGCTCACAGAGCCACACGAGGTAGGTGCTATTATCATCCCCATTTTACAGATGAGAAAACTGAGGCACAGAGAGGTGAAAGGACTTGTCTGTGCTGGGGTTCTGACCAGGGCAGTTGGCCCTTGACTGTCGACTGGGTGAAGGGCACACATGGCCCTCTCTTGACTGGTGGCCCTGATGGCCACTGAGTGACAACCTGCCTCTTGGTGGCTGCAGAGGTCAGGCCATGAGAGGTGGGAGTAAGGGTCCACTCCCACCTGTGCCTGGCTCACAAGCCCTACAGTCACAGCCAGGCTGAGGCTACTGGCCTTCCTCGAGGGAACAGGCCAACACATCAGCCTCGAAGGAAGGCCATCTGTCATCCATCACTGCCCACTTCTAAACTTCTATTAACTCCTTCATGCTCTCTCTGTCTGTCTCTGTGATTTCCTCTTCAACTGTATGGCAGAGAGGCTAAGAATAAATGCCATGTATAGTTTTTTCTTTTTAAAAAAAGTGTATAGGCCGGTCTCAGGGGCTCAGCCTCTAATCCCAGCACTTTGGGAGACCGAGATGAGTGGATTGTCTGAGCGTGCAGGTTCGAGACCAGCCTGGGCAACTTGGCAAGACCTTATCTCTACCATAAGTTGAAAATTAGCCAGGCGTGGTAGTGCGTGCCTATAGTTCTGGCTACTTGGAAGGCTCAGGTGGAAGGATCGCCAGAGCACAGCAAGTCAATGCTGGGGTGGCCGTGAGCCATACCACTGCACTCCAGCCTGGGTGACAGAGTGAGACTCCGGCTCAAACAGAAAAGCATGTAAGTGTAAGGGGTCCAAGAACAGTTTTACTATGCAGATATATTGCACAGTGGTGAAGTCTGGGCTTTTAGTGAACCCATCACCTGGATAGTGTGCAGTTGTGCTCACGAGGTAATTTCTCATCTCTCCCACTTTCCCCTCCCACCCTTCCGCATCTCCAATGTCTATCATGCCACACTCTATGTCCATGTGACACATGATTTAACTCCCACTTATAAGAATGTGTGGAAGGCTGGGTGTGGTGGCTCACTCCTGTAATTTGAGGGGGGAGCATCACTTGAGCCCAAGAGTTTGAGACCAGCCTGGGCAACATAGTGAGACCTTGTCTCTACAAAAAAATACAAAAATTAGCAGGATATGGTGGCATGCACTTGTAGTACCAAACACTCAGGAGACTGAGGCAGGAGGATTGTCTGATCCCAGGAGGTGGAGGCTGAGGTGAGCCATGATCGTGCCACCGCACTCCAGCCTGAGTAAACCTTTGACTCACAGTAGATACTGAGTATTTACTGCTTCCTAGGCATGTGAAGCCATTTATTCACATCGTGCCATAATGACTCATGAGCTATTTACTATATGCTACACTCACTGCTATGCGATGCTTTGTTACTGTATACTGTTTTCTCAGTGGGGAAACCAAGGCTTTGGGAAGGTAAGGCTTGAGCTCAGGATCACCTAACGAGTACACAGGGGATCTAGGATTAACCGAGGCCCAAGAGCTTGAGCTCTTGACCACTAAGCTGTGCTGCTTCTAAATCAGCTCTTTGCTGATCAGTGAAATGGGAGCATCAATCACTACCCCAGGGATTCTGAGCACTGGGCAGAGAATGCACCTGGCCTGGCCTCCCCGGCAATTGGTAGAGCCTCAATAATGGCCATTCCTCTTTGTGCTGGTCTCAGTCTAACCCTCAGTCCCACTCAGCTAACAGCTGATGGTCTTTCAGCTCCACATGGCTCTGGCCCCAAGATGAACCGAAACTCACCAAATTCAGTTCCGGGGTTGGCAGAAGGGAGCGCCTTCTCAGTCATGCCCCAGTTGAAGATGTAACAGTTGCCATAATGAGGGTCGAAGATGGAGGTGAAGTTCCTAAAAGAAACACCGTCAGCTGGAGGGCAGGGCCATGCCTCCCCCGACTGTCTGCTGTTGGTCCTTCATTACTGCTCACAAGGGCTCAGGGAGAGGCGAGCAACAGCCATTCTGTCCTCTGTCTATCTACCTGGGAAAGCAGCGGGGAAGATAGGGGTGGGGGTGGGGGCGGGGAGGGAGTCTCTCTGGAGTCAGGGCTCAGGCTTTCCGTTTAGCCATGAGTTATGAAAAAGAACTTTCTTAGACCTTCTCATCTGTCTCACGTTTACCTCCAAAAAGAAATATCCACATCCTCACTCCAGGAACCTGTGAACGTAACCTTATATGGAAAAAAAAGAGTCTTTGTTGACTATGGATCTTAAGATGAAATCATCCTGGGTAACCAGGTCCTAAACCCAATAGAAGAGGCTGGAAATGGTGGCTTATGACTATATGCCCAGCACTTTGAGAGGCTGGGGAGGGAGGATTGCTTGAGACCAGGAGTTTGAGACCCACCTGGGCAATATAGCGAGACCACTTCTCTACAAAAAAATGTAAAAAAAAAAAAAAGGAGCTGGGCATGGTGGTGCATGCCTGAAGTCCCAGCTACTCAGCATGTGAAGGAAGGATTGCCTGAGCCCAGGAGGTTGAGGCTACAGTGAGCCATGATCATGCCACTGCACTCCAGCCTGGGTGACAGAGTGAGACCTCCAACTCAAAAATAAAAGTAAGAACTCAAAAACAATACTGTGATCATGTTTTAAATAGTTCACAAAATTCCTTCCTATAATATTATCAAATATTCAGTTCAGATTTCCAGTTTTCTCATAAATACCAATTTTGCTTTTACAGCTTGTTTAAATGGGGATTCAAATAATTTGAACACATAATTGGTTGGTGAGCCTTTACGTCTCTTTATTTTCATTTTCAAGCAGTATAGCTGTTAAAAGAGCTCTGGTTTGATCTAGCTGATAACTGAAGAGGAATGGCACACAGAGACCATCATGGGCAACCCCGAGGAATTCAGGGCTTTGTGCAATGAGCATTCGTGGCAGCCTTCTCCTGACGGAAGTACACAAGCCATGGAGGGAGGGGCCTTGCCCCCAAAATCAGACCTGAATGGGATGGAGACTGTCTGACTACCATTAGGAAATACTGGAGACAGAGGCACATGTTAGCAGACACCACAGGAAGTCAGTCAGCAAAATCAGGCTGGGGAACGTGACAGAAGAAATAACCTAGCTTCTTGAACAAATATATTGTGAGAGAAAGAAAAGGAGGCAATCTATAGATTAAAAAGAAAAACCAAACTTTGCTGGGCACAGTGGTTCATGCCTGTCATATTAGTGTTTTGGTAGGCTAAGGCAGGAGGATTTCTTGAGGCCAGGAGTTTGAGACCAGCCTGGGCAACATAGTGAGACCTTGACTCTACAAAAACCAAAAAATTAGCTGGGCATGGTGGTGTGTGCCATTAGTTTCAGCTTCTCAGGAGGCCGAGGCAGTAGGATTGCTGGAGTCTAGGAGTTCGAGACCAGCTTGGGCACCACAGGGAGAACCCATCTCAAAACAAACAAACAAACAAACAAACAAACACCAGGAAGAAATGGGAGCATAAGTGCAGCAAATGATGCAAAAACAAAACAAAACAAAACAAAAACTGTCAACTGACATGAAGTATTGTCTTTTAAACCTTTTATTCCACAATAGACATTTACTGAGCAACTTACATGGGCCAGGCCCATGCTGAACATTTCTGTATACATCATCTCATTTCATCCTCAGAATAACTCCATGAGGTCAGGTGTTGTGTCCCACTTTTCAGATAAGGGTGTATCCTCCGCCTCAGATCCTGGACTTGCAGAGTGAGTTGGCTGTGAAATCGGACACAGCAGCCGACCTGGCTCTACCACTGTTGACGGATCTGAACCACGTACTCAGCCTCAGAGCCTTGGTTTCCTCCATAGTGAGAGGAGAAACAGGAAGAAACCACATTTCTTCACTCAGCAAACATTGGCTGAGGTGGGTGCTGGGCTAGGGACACGAAGGGGAACAGGACAGGGCGGCCCTCCACAGCTTCCGGCGTGGCAGAGGACCCAGGGCGGAGTCCTGTCATTTCTCTCCTCCCCAAATACGACTCTAGCCTGGCCACCTGTCTCCATCCCTGGAGGTCTCACTTTGGCCCAAGCCACCAGTATCTCACGCCTCTGCCGCCATTCTTCTGTGCAACCTTCCTCTGGCACAGCCATCGGGGGGTTGTTTAAATGTGTGAGTCAGACCATGGCCTGGCCCTGCTTAGACCCCTCTGAAAGCCCCTTGCTGCTCAGAGAGAGTCTCCTGTGACACTGGAAACATTGAGAGTCTCCTGTGACACTCTCGATGTTTCCAGACTCAAAGGTTTTGTACCTTCTGTCCCTCGTGCCATCTCTAATCATCTCTCCACACAACAGGTTTCTTCCCTCCTTCAGATTTTATCTGCTCTGAGGCTTTCCCTGAATCCCTTGGTAAAGTGATAGACTTTAACTATCAGTCAATAGTATATTAACTATCACTTTTTTTTTTAAGTAGAGAAGGGGTCTTGCTGTGTTGTCCAGGCTAGTCTCAAATTCCTGGCCTCAAGTGATCCTCTTGCCTCAGCCTCCCAAAGTGACTTGAACTATTACTAACAGTAAGTAACAGACTTCCCTACCCGGTCACTCTATATCATTTCCACTAGTTTTTTCCCTTTTTCAGAATCTAAAAACATCTTCTTGTTTTAACTTCTTGCTAACCACCTGCCTCCTGCTTAGGAGTTGAGCCCAGTGAGGGCACAGGACCCTGTCTCTTGGGAAGGGGAGGTTAACGCCTTTCTCCACCCCACCATCCTTAATTCAGAGAAGAAGGGCACAGGCCGCAGAGGCAGCCTGCCTGATTTGAATTCCAGTTCTGTTGCTTTCTATCTGGTGAGGTTGGGGATGGTTACTTGGCCTCTCTGTGCCTCACTTTCCCACTGTGCTAACAGCACCCACCCTACAGGACTGAGGCGAGGGTGAGATGCCTAGCATACTGCAACGCTTGAAAACTCTTGACTGCTACTATTCACAGCTCTGTCCCCAGAGTCTGGCATGCAGTACACTCAGTCAATATTTGCTGAATAAATTGTAATATATGATAAGGGCATCAGTGGAGATAAGCATGCAGGAATGACATCTCATACCCCATGGGGGTGGGGAGAGGGTCGGGGAAGGTTTCTTGGAGGAGGAGGTGAGACCGGAGCTGAGAGTTTGGGACTGAGTACGAGAGAGAGATGGCCAGGTCAGGAGGGCGGGGAGCAGAAACCGCATACCGGGTGGGGGCCAGGCCCAGGCAAAGGCCCCGAGGGAAGAAATAGCTCTGGGCGGCGCTGCGGAGTCTATAAACCGTGTGGGATCAGGGCCGTGGCCACTGAGAGAACAGAGCGGGGCAAACCAGCTAAAGCCAGGCACTGCTGTGGAGGCAGAGGCCTCGCCCCAGGGCGCGGGGACACAGTGTTCCCAAGAAACTGTCTCAACAGATGCGGCCCAGGAGCAGAAGGCTGGTTCCTCAGGGTGCTGCCAGGGCTGTGCTCCTGGTCTCCTTGCGTGTGCCAACTATTTGCTTGTCGGTAATATTCTCTACCCAGAGAGGCTATTTCCAGCGCCGGGCCGCCTTTGGCTCCAGATCCAGAAGTTTCCCTACCAAAACCTCTCTGGGGACAGGGACTAGGTATGCAAAGACCGGCAAGCCTCCAGAAAGACGGGAAATAGAGCATCCTAGCAGGAAGCAGTATAACAACCACAGGACTGTGTAGTAGGGGGTCAGGGAAGGTTTCCCAGGGCAGAAACTAGTTAGCCAATTCCTGAAACAACAACAATAGTAATGTGTATATATGCCCAGATCTTGGTTTCTAAATATCATCCTTTATTTAAACAAAAAATAAAATAATTAAGACAGGGCTCTTTGAAGAAATGGCTGACTCTGGACTGGGACATCTTGTAGTGCCAGAAAGCAAAGAAGTGTTCAAAAAAATACATGAATAGGCCGGGCTCGGTGGCTCAGCCTGTAATCTCAGCACTTTGGGAGGCCGAGGAGAGTGGATTGCCTGAGCCTGCGGGTCCAAGACCAGCCTGGGCAACTTGGCGAGACCTCATCTCTACAATAAATAATAATAATAAATTAGCCAGGTGTGGTAGCACGTGCTTGTAGTTCCAGCTACTTGGAAGGCTGAGGCAGAAGGATCGCTGGAGCCTGGCAGATGGACTCTAGGGTGGTGGTGAGTGTGCCACTGTACTCCAGGCTGGGTGATAGAGTGAGATTCCAAATCAAAAAAAAAAATACATGAATAAATAAACGGCACCTGTCAAAGGGACACAGGGGCTAACTGAAAGGGCTCCCAGTGGCCAAATTGGGAAAAGTTTGAGCAAGAGAATAAACACGTGGTATGGGGATTGCAACTAAGGGCACCAGAGTCCATTCTGCAGAAATGAATGACTAAACAAACAAGTAAGTGGAGAGACAAGTCTTCCTTACAGAAGAATTCCGAATAATGATCTGTGGATGCCTATCTCCAGGAGGCTGAAGGCTAACACCCCTCTCCCCCAGCCCTCTCCCTGTCCCCAGGGTGTAGGTTGGACTTAGTGACTCACTTCCGAAGTAACAGCATGGGAAGGGAAGGTGGTTGCTTTACGAGGAGGAGCCCACACACCGAACATGAACTGAGGGAGGAAGGGGAACGCCACATACCCTGAAATGATATGCGGAGGGTTTCCTGTGTGTACCACCTCCAAACCCATAACCCAGATGACCCCAGTTGAGAAAAACCCAAACCAAGGACTTTTTTTTTTTTTGAGTCAGGGTTTCACTCGGTTGCCCAAGCTGGAGTGCAGTGGGACAATGACAGCCACCACAGCCTCAACCTCCAGGGCTCAGGTGATCCTTCTGCCTCAGCCTCCTGAGTAGCTGGGACTATAGGCACATGCCACCACGTCCAGCTACTTTTTTGATTTTTTTTTTTTGGTGGAGACGAGGTCTCACTATGTTGCCCAGGCTGGTCTTGAACTCCTGAGCTCAAGCAATTCTCCCGTCTCAGCCTCCCAAAGTGTTGGGATTATAGGCGTGAGCCCCTGTGCCTGACACGAGGCCTTTTCATGAAACACCCAGCTTGTACTCCCAAACTGTCAAGGTCATCCAAAACAAGGAAGCTAAATGCAATGTGGTCTCCTGGAGGGATTCCTGCAACAGGAAATGGTTGCTGGGAAAAATGGATACATCTGAATAGTGTTTAATTTACTTCATAGTAATAAGCTAATGCTGGTTTCTTCCTTTTGACAAATCACCACAGTGATGCAAGATGTTAACAACAGGGGAAACCACTCTGAGATACCACCTAACTCCAGTCAGAATGGCAATTATCAATAACTCAAAAAATAACAGTTGCTGGAGAGGGTGTGGCGAAAAGGGAACACCTACTCTGTTGGTGGGAGTGTAAACTAGTGCAACCTCTGTGGAAAGCAGTGTGGTGATTCCTAAAAGCTCTAAACACCAACCTCCCATATGACCCCATGATCCCCCTACTGGGAATATACCCTGAAGAACTCAAGTCACTTTATAGAAAAGATACCTGCACTCGTATGTTTATCGCAGCATTGTTCACAGTAGCAAGAACCTGGAAGCAACCATGCTGTCCATCTAAAGATGACTGGATTAAAAAAAATGTGGTACATATATACAATGGAATACTATGCAGCCCTAAAAAAGAGCGAAATCATGAATTTTGCAGCAACCTGGATGGAACTAGAGTCTATAATACTGAGTGACCTCTCGCAGAAACAAAAAACTGAGTATCACATTTTCTCACTCATATAGTAGACCTTGATCATCCAGCATATTACCACAAGAAAATGACTGACAGTGGTGGGAAACTATGTGGGGGAGGGATAGGGGAAGGGATTAATGGTAGTAAATACCTGTCTGAGGATGGGGGGACAC